>JACEEZ010007818.1:20000-37500 GCA_016584305.1 Chionoecetes opilio | reverse complement strand
AAACAGTGCAATAAGGAATTTAAAAATGTAGGTATTTTGAACACTTACCTCAAAGTCTATTCCAATGTCGTGTGTTAGGGCGGTGGTGCTGGTCTTCTATGCCGCCACCTGCAGGAGAAAATAGTAGTGAGTTAGGAAGGTGTTGTAGTGTGTGTGTGTGTGTGTGTGTGTGTGTGTGTGTTTGTCTGTGTCTTGTGTGTCGTTTCGTTATTGTATTTTAAGTGGTAAAATATTGCGGTAATAGTAGTTATAGATGTGGTAGTAGTAGTAGTAGTAGTAGTAGTAGTAGTAGTAGTAGTAGTAGTAGTAGTAATAATGATAGTAGTAATGATAATAAATCACCACTACCACTACCACCACTATCACCACTACCTCCATCACCACTACCACCACTACCACTACCACCACCATCACCACTACCACCACTACCACCACTACACCATCACCACTACCACTACCACCACTATCACCACCATCACCTAATTTCCGCTATCTACAGTATAAAGCAACACCGAGCGTTTTGATATTTCAGAACTAACATCAAACATATATATACAACATTTCCATTTCATTTCCTTCACTGCATATAATTTTTAACCTTTTGATCGTGAAGAAAAAATCAAATACAATTCATCATTAGCAAAGTGGTCGTTAGAGAAATGATGATTGATGATGATGATGATGATGATGATGATTTTTTCTCGTGTTTTCTCAATATATGTTTCCTGTTAGTGCGATTTGCAGGTAATATAAAAGAAAGAGTCAAATTTTTGGATAGGTAACGCGTATTTTTACCCAGAGATATAACTTAATACAAAGGCATAGAAATATATTTTTGTATGTATGTATAAATAAAGTTAACACGAATATAATATAAACGTATCGCTTTATTTTTCTCTTAATAATTTTACTTTATTTCATCAAGAATGGTAATCAAAAACATGTAATTTTAAGTCAACAAGAATAAAATATTAAGTATCTCTTATTTTTTTTCTTGATATTTTGCTTTTTTCAACAAGAATGGCGATCTAAAAAACATCCAATTATTTTCAAGGATCGTTTGTTTTCCTGTATTATAATACGTCTGTTTCTCTTTGGCGCTCCTCAGGCCTTAAATTGCTCTCTATCGTAACCCTCGCCGCCGCCTTATTAATGACATCCACCGATAAACACAACATAAAGATTGAACACACATTGTTTTTCCATCATTTCATGCATATAATTTCTAGTTAAAGCTGTATAATAGTTTCACCAATTACCTGAATACATATAATTTTTAAAGTGTTATTATTTATTGCTCATCCCACGACCGTTTATTGTAGAGTTGTGTTTTTTTCATTAGAATATTCACATTTTTTCACATCCGTTCCTTTTGGCTTTGATATTTTCTGCATTATTTTTTTCTTATTTTCCCCAACCACCTGAATACATATTTTTCAAGTGTCATTATTTATTATTCATCCCACAACCGTTCATTTGTTGTTTTTGTAATCAGTAAATTCATATTTTCACATCCGTTCCTTCTGGCGTTGATAATTTGGCGCATTATTCTGTTTTTGTTATCAGTATATTCATATTTTCACATCCGTTCCTGGCTTTGATGATTTGGCGCATTATTTTTGTTCATTACCTCCGTGTCTTCATGTTGTTTCCCGCCAAACCACCGTCGCCTCAACGCCTCCCGCCGCCTCCCGCCGCTTCCCGCCTCTCTCTCGCCGCTCAAGGGGGAACGGGACGCTTTTAAACCAACGCGCCGTCCCGAAACAAAGCCAATTACAAACCAATTTCAGTGTTCGAGGCCTCACTAATGGCTGCTGTAACTAAGCCAATGTGAGCGACTCCGTATTAGTGATGGTGAAGCGTGGGACAAACAGGTTAAGTCGATCCGCAAGCCGCTCAAAGGGCAAGATAGAAACTTGAGTAGGAGCGGCGGGGAAGGTGCGCCGCTACCCATCACTCTTCTCTTGTCGCGGCTAATGCGTCCCCGCTTGTCTGTGTGTGTGTGTGTGTCTATGTGCGTGTGTGTGTGTATCTATGTGCGTGTGTGTGTGTGTGTGTCTGTGTGTGTGTCTGTGTATGTGTGTGTGTGTGTGTCAGTGTTTGTGTCATCTGGCTGTGTGTGTCTGTGTGTGTCAAGTGTTTGTCTCATCTGGCTGTGTGTGTGTGTGTGTGTCAGTGTTTGTGTCATCTGGCTGTGTGTCTGTGTGTGTCAGTGTTTGTGTCATCTGGCTGTGTGTGGTGTGTGTGTGTGTGTGTTTGTCTCAGCTGGTACATTTTTCACCGATTGGGATGTTGACGTAAATTCACAGGTGTATAATGTTTGGTTTCTCGTATTTTTTCATGATAGTATTAATTTTTTTCATTGTATGGGGTTCATTCTTCGCTCTTCTTTCTGAGATGTTTTTTCTATGTGATTTCCCTTAAGAGACAGTTCTATTTAGAGTTAATTTTACAGTGCTACATCATCGTCGCTTGTGTTTCCTTCAACTTTAGCTTCAACTTCAGCGGCCGAGTCGAGGAGGCAACTAGGCGAGCGGGGAGGCAAGTGAGCGCCGCGTCGGGAATTTCCTCCGCTCATCCGTCGCTCCTCCAAAATACATCTTGATAAAACGTCAAAGAAATTTCCGGGAGAGTAAAATAAATCACACAGACGAAGACACACGCACACACGCACACGTCCGTCAATAATAAAAAAAAAAAGGCATTGAAATATTAATAAGAACTACCTCGGGAGACAAAAGAAAGTCAGTCGCTTGTTCGTTAAACTTTTCCGTGTGTGTGTGTGGAGATGTTGGAGACGCGAGGAACCATGATTACTTACCTCTGTAGGCCATCTCCTGCACCACACACACACCACACCACACACACACACCACACACACACACACACACCACACACACACACACACACACACACACACACACGCACACACATACCACCACACACACACACACACACACACCACACACACACACACACACACACACACACACACACACACACACACACACACACCACACACACACACACGTACAACACAACCCCACAACCGCACAAAACCACAGCGCAAATCCTCACCGCACGCACACACGCACAGCCACGCGGGGCCGGACAACAAAGCGATCCAAAAACACTAACAGATCCACTTCGAGTCTGACTTCGATGTCGCCACCAAACACACCACAACAACCTAACCACACCCTCACGACCTGCCTTGTTTACTCACTGTAGGGTTGAGGATGAGCCCTTAACACCGCCGTCTCCCCGTCTCTCAGTCTCTCCGCCTCGCCTAACCTCACCGCCCGCTCCAGCCCTTCCCTGCGACCCGCCCGACTCACACCTGCATCGATCGCGCGAGGGCGGGGCCAGGACAGGAGGTACTCGGGTGGAGCAGAGGCGGCGGAGAGGGGCGCCGAGGTGGGAGGGGCCGCTCCGGTGAGAGAGAGAGAGGTAGAGAGAGAAAGAGAGAGAGAGAAGAGAGGAATAGCGGGGGAGCGCGGTGAGAGAGAGAGAGTAGAGAGAGAAAGAGGAGAGAGAAGAGGAGAAGCGGGAGATGAGGAGAGAGAGAGAGAGAGAGAGAGAGAGAGAGAGAAGAGAGAGAGAGAGAGAGAGAGAGAGAGAGAGAGCGAGGAGAGAGCAAGAGGTGAGAGAGCAACAGAGGAGAGCAGAGTAAAGGGGGACTGTGTGGTCTGTCTATCTGTGTCTCTCTCTCTCTCTCTTCTCTCTCTCTCTCTCTCTCTCTCTCTCTCTCCTCTCTCTCTCTCTCTCTCTCTCTCTCTCTCTCTCTCTCTCTCTCTCTCTCTCTCTCTCTCTCTCTCTCTCTCTCTCTGCCTATATATATATGTCTGTCAGTCTGTCTGAAAAAAGGTGAGACAAAGACAGATAAAGTTAACACACACACACACACACACACACACCACACACACACACACACACACACACACACACACACACACACAACCACACACACACACACACACACCACACACAACACACCACACACACACACACACACACACAACACACACACACACACACACACACACACACACACACCACACACACCACACACACACACCACACACACACACACACACACACACACACACACACCACACACACACACACACACACACACACACACACACACACACACACACACACACACACACACACACCACACACACACACACACACACACACACACACACACACACACACACACACACCACACACACACACACACACACAACACACACACACACACACACACACACACACACACACACACACACACACACACACACACACACACACACACACACACACACACACACACACACACACACACACACACACACACACACACACACACACACACACACACACACACACACACACACACACACACACACACACACACACACACACACACACACACACACACACACACACACACACACACACACACACACACACACACACACACACACACACACACACACACACACACACACACACACACAGATAGACATATAGAGGATAGAGAGATTCACCAATCTATAGAATGACGTTTACCAATAGATTACATGACGTCGAAGCATTGTCAAAGACGGGCGCCGCCAACAACAGTAATAGGAAATGAATAAATAGGAGGAGGAGGAGGAGGAGGAGGAGGAGGAGGAGGAGGAGGAGGAGGAGGAGGAGGAGGAGGAGGAGGAGGAGGAGGAGGAGGAGGAGGAGGAAATTTATTGATGAGGAAAAGGAAGAGGAGGAGGAGGAAGACAACGAGGAGGAGAAGGAGGAGAAGGAGGACAATAAAGAAGAGGAGGAGAAGGAGGAGGAGGAGGAAGAGAAGGAAATACATTGATGAGGAAAAGGAAGAGGAGGAGGAGGAACACAACGATGAGGAGAAGGAGGAGGAGGAGAATAAGGAGGAGGAGGAGGAAGAAGAAAATAATGAAGAGGAGGAGAAGGAGAAGGAGGACAAGGAGGAGGAGGAGGAGGAAGAGGAAGAGGAAGAAGACAAAGAGGATGAAGAGGAGTTAAGGTGGTTGTTTGCTTTGAAAGGGACGGAAGAGACAAGCTAACTTTTCAGAAAAACCTTTGACGTCCTGAAGACACACAATAGGAAAGAAAATAAAAAGGAAAAAAAAAAACCCGAGATGAGTAAATTGGATCAAGAGGAGAATACCAAACACAAAAGAAAAAAATGAAGTCAGGAAACATAAAAAAACTGGAGAAAAAAAATCTTGTTGTAGAAAATGACACACATGAGAAATAAAATAAACGGGGAATAGAGGAAAATGTGAAATAAATGAAGGAGATAGGGAGAGCAAGAGAGAAACGAAGAAATTAATGTAGAAAATGGCATATATGAGAAAGGAAATAAACGAGGAATAGCGGAAAATGTGAGATAAATGAGGGAGGAGGGCTAGAGGGAGAGAATTATGGGATGAAAACACGTAGAGGGTTAGAAATACTGTGTTGTGAGGGGATTTAGGTCTCCTCTTGTTGCTGGTTTTGAGGGGAGAGAGAGAGAGAGAGAGAGAGAGAAGAGAGAGAGAAAAGGGAGAGAGAGAGAGGAGAGAGAGAGAGAGAGAGAGAGAGAGAGAGAGAGAGAGAGAGAGATGAACAAAAAGAGGTAGAGTTGATTATGAGAGCAGAAAAAAGTGAGAGGAAAACTTAGTAGAGCAATAAAGAGAGATAGACAGGCAGACAAACACACAGACAGATAGACAGACAGTCAGACAGAAACACATACAAACAGACAGACAGACAGACAGACAGACAGAAACACCTACAAACAAGCAGACAGACAGACTAACAAAAGATCCAGAGAGAGAGAGAGAGAGAGAGAGAGAGAGAGAGAGAGAGAGAGAGAGAGAAGAGAGAGAGAGAGAGAGAGACAGAGACAGAGACAGAGACAGAGACAGAGACAGAGACAGAGACAGAGACAGAGACAGAGACAGAGAGAGAGAGAGAGAGAGATGGGGAGGGCTCAACACAGGTAGAGGGGAAATTCGAGGCACGGAGGAGACAGGATGAGAGGGAAACAGATGAAAGAGGAAACAGTATAGATTAAAACAATGAAACTCTTTTGGGTGAGAATTAAAAATCAAAATTCAAACACATCCAAAATTTTATTGATAGACTGAAATAGGTTGAAATAGGAAAAAAAGGAATGAAAATGAAGGTAGTTATAAAGAAATGTAAAAGGGAAATGTAAAATGAAGAAAGTATCATTAAAGAAAGAAAGAAAGAAAGAAAAAGACAGGAAATAAAAGACAAAAGAAAGACTGTTTTCTTAATGAGGGAATTTTTTTTGTTTTGCTGAAAATTAAGTTACAAAGAGAGAGAGAGAGAGAGAGAGAGAGAGAGAGAGAGAGAGAGAGAGAGAGAGAGAGAGAGAGAGAGAGAGAGAGAGAGAGAGAGAGAGAGAGAGAGAATAATGATATGTTTTACACTATACTAAAAGAAATTAAAGTCACCTACTGATTAAAAACACAAAGTAAAGAAATTGAATGAAAAAAATGAAAAATAGTCAGTTTTTTGTGATAACTAAAGAAGAACTTTTTTTTCCCGCGCTAATATTTGTATCTAATTTTTTTTTCCCGCGAGGCGTCATTTCTTCCCATAATTCATCGATCTTCTTGAAAAACACCTGCGGCTCCTTTGTAACTCGTTCCTTTTGTGTTCGCTCAGTGTCGTCGGAACATTAAGACAAGGCGCCGTGTGTCCTGGGTTCTTTTTATCTTTTTTTCTTTTTCTTTCGTTTATTTTGTTGTTCTATGTGGTGTCAATTATGTATTATAGTCTATTAAAGTATTATTTGCGTCGGTTCTTCATTCACCTCTGTTATTATTATCATTATTGTTATTATCATTATTATTATTTTTTTTGGTATTACTCTTATTCTTATTAATATTATCATATACTAAACACACACACACACACACACACACACACACACACACACACACACACACACACACACACACACACACACACACACACACACACACACACACACACACACACACACACACACACACACACACACACACACACAACACACACACACACACACACACACACACACACACACACACACACACACACACACACACACACACACACACACACACACACACACACACACACACACACACACACACACACACACACACACACACACACACACACACACACACACACACACACACTCCAAGAGTACAAGGGGTACTCCGTAGTGCAGTGGTAGCACGTTCGGTTTACAACCGAGAAGTCCCGGGTTCGATCCCCGGGCGGAGCAGAGACAGATGGGCTGTTTCCTTAAAACCCGAGCCCCTGTCCACCCAGTAGTAATTGGGTACCGGGTGTTAGCCGGGGGTTTGTGACCCGCCTCCCGGGGTGGCGGCTTCCCCCAACACTAAGCACTAAGGATTAAATTGAATTAATGCTAAAAAGGGGAAAATGTGCCCGACATCAGAGGTCATATGGCACAGGCACTAAGGATGAATGATGGGAATGTTGATATGGAGACGGGGCCATACGAGTGTAGCTCAGGCCCTGTTAAATACAACTAGATGAATACACACACACACGCACGCACACACACACACACACACACACACACACACACACACACACACACACACACACACACACACACACACACACACACACACACACAGTCGCCACTAATGGGTATTTGCAATTCTATGGCTCATTTAGGGGGAATAAATGACCTGTACCTGACCTTGCCTGGCCTTGCCTCCACACGGCGCACTCACTCTGATATCTTTGCTTTGGGTTCATATATATATTTTTTTTCATTAATGTGTATAGTAAGTTATTTAGACAGTGAAAAAAAAACCTTGAAGTTGTGTAATTTATGTATCTTATTTTACTACTACTACTAACTACTACTACTACTACTACTACTACTACTACTACTACTACTACTACTACTACTACTAGACTACTACTACTACTACTATACTACTACTAACTACTACTACTATACTACTACTACTACTACTACTACTACTAAACTACTACTACTACTACTACTACTACTACTACTACTACTGACTACTACTACTACTACTAACTACTATACTACTATGATACTACTACTACTACTACTACTACTACTACTACTACTACTACTACTACTACTAGACTACTACTACTACTACTACTACTAGACTACTATTACTATTACTACTACTACTACTACTACTACTACTACTACTACTACTACTACTACTACTACTACTATTACTATGATAATACTACTATTACTATTACTACTACTACTACTAATTATTATTATAATTACTATTAATTACTATACTTACTACTACCACCACTACAAATGATGATAATGATAATAACAAAAAATAGGAAAACTATATCTTGGAAGGTAAATAGAAATAGATATCGTCGCTAAATAGCAAGACAAATTATATCCAATAGACAAAAAATAAATAGAAACTTGACACGTTCGATTAGAAAGTAGAATTTTTGAAGATTTTTGAAAGAAGAAAATTTTGAAGGCAATCAGGCAAACTTTATGAGACGGAAGCGAAGAAAATAAAACAGGTAAAGAACAAAGTCTGTAATCTTGGTGGCGCGGGATGGAAAGTTTCTTATAAATCTTGTTCAAATTCGCTTAACTAGGCATGGCAAAAACGTGAAAATTAGCGACGAGGAGGAAAGGAAAAGAGATAAGAAATTTTTGTTTCAATATGTCATCTATTTTTTTTCTCCAATACCACCACCACCACCACCACCACCACCACCACCACCACCACCACCACCACCACCACCACCACCACCACCACCACCACCACCACCACCACCACCACCACCACCACCACCACCACCACCATCACCACCACCACCACGACCACCACCACCACCACCACCACCACCACCACCACCACCACCACCACCACCACCACCACCACCACCACCACCACCACCACCATCACGACCACCACCACCACCACCACCACCACCACCACCACCACCACCACCACCAACCATCACGACCACCACCACCACCACCACCACCACCACCACCACCACCACCACCACCACCACGACCACCACCACCACCACCACCACCACCACCACCACCACCACCACCACCACTATCACCACCACCACCACCACCACCACCACCACCACCACCAGGACTCAGATGGTGTTTTAAAGCCATTATTCCACAATTCCTCCACCCTCCACATACCCTTACTCTATCCACCCTTACCTCTCCACCTCTCCCTTCCTTCCCTCCCTTCCCTGCCTGTGTCTACCTGTCCCGCCTTGATTACTCGCACATACATAGTAATCAGTGATATCCAGGTATTCAGAGGGAGTGTGTGTGTATATACGAAACTATATTATATACATTTATACAACAAAAGAATATGTAAATGAGGTGTATTGTGTGTTAATGGAGAGAGATTATCGTTTGAATACATTGCAAATATATCATTAACATTTTATCGTATATTTTGAGTTTATATTGTTTTTATCAGAATGCATTTTAACATCTATGGATCCTGTTTATATAAAAAAAATAATGTCTTACTCCAACGAAACAATATTTTTTCTTCATATAATATACTTTGAATTTACTACACATCTTATTCTTCAATGTTTACGCTTATTCTATGCTATCTGGAACGCATTTTTAACCTCTTAGAATCCGTTTATGTAAAAAAATCAATGTCTTAATCCAACAAAATAAAGTTACATTTCTTATCATCATTTTCCTTTCCTTTTCCTTTCTCCCGATAATTTTTTTCCCAATAATTTCTCCCAATATCTCCTTTTTTCTCATTTTCCGAATCTCTCCTTTTTCTTCTTCTCTTCTCTCCTTTTTCTTCTTCTCCTCATATCTCCTTTTTCTCCTCCTCATATCTCCTTTTTCTCCTCCTCATATCTCCTTTTTCTCCTCCTCATATCTCCTTTTTCTCCTCCTCATATCTCCTTTTTCTCCTCCTCATATCTCCTTTTTCTCCTCCTCATATCTCCTTTTTCTCCTCCTCATATCTCCTTTTTCTCCTCCTCATATCTCCTTTTCTCCTTCTCTTTTTTCTTCTTCTCCTCTTATCTCCTCTTTATCTCCTCTTTATCTCCTCTTTATCTCCTCTTTATCTCCTCTTTATCTCCTCTTTCCTTCCTTTACCAATACATTTCTCTTTCTAATATGCAGTTTTAAGCTTCTATAACTCCTATGTCATCCTTTACATGTCCACAATGGCCGCTCAAACCCCCTCAACCACACCTAAAATCCTCTTCTCTCCCCTTCAACACCCTCCTTTCCCTTCACATCCCTTTAAGCTCCTAGTATACTCTCCTAACCTCCCTAAGTTATATACCAATACCCTTTGCCCTTAACCCCTTGAAGCCCAGAACGTAATTTCTTTTGTATTTTGGCTATCATAAGACTATTTTTATGACTGTAAGCAATATTCTATAGATATGACTTTTTGATACCATTGTCCACTAGCTAGTTTGGTATATTATGCTACTTTTCGTAATGGCTAACAGACGATATATAGTAAAGGGAATATTTGGGCGTGAAGGGGTTAACATCAGTCTTTGTATATCAGTCTAACATCTATCATTAGTCTAACATGTCCTCTACCTCTTTACTCTGCATTCAATCATCTAACATTACTACTCTATATTATATCCTATGTAGTGTTTTCTCCATGTTAATAAATATTCCCTAAAACTCTGCTTGAATATACTCTATTATCTCTATTAGTTTTCCCCTATTGAAATATTCCCTAACTCTGCTGAATTACTACTCTATATTATATCCTATGTAGTGTTTTCTCCCTATTAGTAAATATTCCCTAAAACTCTGCCTTGAATCTTACTACTCTATATTATGTCCTATGTAGTGTTTTCTCCCTATTAGTAAATACTCCCTAAAACTCTGCCTTGAATCTTACTACTCTATATTATGTCCTATGTAGTGTTTTCTCCCTATCAGTAAATACTCCCTAAAACTCTGCCTTGAATCTTACTACTCTATATTATGTCCTATGTAGTGTTTTCTCCCTATCAGTAAATACTCCCTAAAACTCTGCCTTGAATCTTACTACTCTATATTATGTCCTATGTAGTGTTTCTCTCCTATCAGTAAATATTCCCTAAAACTCTGCCTTGAATCTTACTACTCTATATTATGTCCTATGTAGTGTTTTCTCCCTATTAGTAAATATTCCCTAAAACTCTGCCTTGAATCTTACTACTCTATATTATGTCCTATGTAGTGTTTTCTCCCTGTTAACAAATATTCCCTAAAACTATACTTAAATTGCTAAAGTCATGATTACTTTTTAAATTACATTAACATTAACATTACATTTTAACATGGTACCTCTTTTTTCCTTCTGTTAATTCTCTATGGTGATTAGCTGAGTCAGAAAAGTCATATATATATACCTTATAATCTTATATATAGTAGTTTAGTAAAGTTTTTGATAGAGTGTTATTACTATTTGTTTTATTTATTTTTCTTGCGATTATTTTTATTTTTTTGTTTTGTGGTTTGTTGTTTGTAAGATTGGTTTGGATGTTTTGTTAGTCTGTCTGTTTGTAAGTTTATGTGTTTTTGTCTGTCTGTTTGTATGTGTTTCTGTCTGTCTGTCTGTCTGTTTGTATGTGTTTCTGTCTGTCTGTTTGTATGTGTTTCTGTCTGTCTGTTTGTATGTGTTTCTGTCTGTCTGTCTGTCTGTTTGTATGTGTTTCTGTCTGTCTGTTTGTATGTGTTTCTGTCTGTCTGTTTGTATGTGTTTCTGTCTGTCTGTTTTGTAAGTTTTATGTTTTTTGTCTGTCTGTTTGTATTGTTTTCTGTCTGTCTGTCTGTTCTGTTTGTTGGTTTTGTCTGTCTGTTTGTATGTGTTTCTGTCTGTCTGTTTGTATGTGTTTCTGTCTGTCTGTCTGTCTATTTGTATGTGTTTCTGTCTGTCTGTTTGTATGTGTTTCTGTCTGTCTGTTTGTATGTGTTTCTGTCTGTCTATTTGTATGTGTTTCTGTCTGTCTGTTTGTTTTATTTTTTTTTTCTGTCTGTTTTTTTTTTTGTATGTGTTTCTGTCTTGTCTGTCTGTCTGTTTGTATGTGTTTCTGTCTGTCTGTTTGTATGTGTTTCTATCTGTCTGTTTGTATGTGTTTCTATCTGTCTGTTTGTATGTGTTTCTATCTGTCTGTTTGTATGTGTTTCTATCTGTCTGTTTGTATGTGTTTCTATCTGTCTGTTTTTTTTGTTTCTGTCTGTCTCGTTTGTATGTGTTTCTTCTGTTTTTGTTTTGTATGTGTTTCTATCTGTCTGTTTGTATGTGTTTCTATCTGTCTGTTTTGTATGTGTTTTCTGTCTGTCTGTCCCGTCTATTTGTATGTGTTTTCTGTCTGTCTATTTGTATGTGTTTCTGTCTGTCTGTTTGTATGTGTTTCTGTCTGTCTGTTTGTATGTGTTTCTGTCTGTCTGTTTGTATGTGTTTCTGTCTGTCTGTTTGTATGTGTTTCTGTCTGTCTGTTTGTATGTGTTTCTGTCTGTCTGTCTGTCTATTTGTATGTGTTTCTGTCTGTCTGTTTGTATGTGTTTCTGTCTGTCTGTTTGTATGTGTTTCTGTCTGTCTGTTTGTATGTGTTTCTGTCTGTCTGTCTGTCTATTTGTATGTGTTTCTGTCTGTCTATTTGTATGTGTTTCTGTCTGTCTGTTTGTATGTGTTTCTGTCTGTCTGTTTGTATGTGTTTCTGTCTGTCTATTTGTATGTGTTTCTGTCTGTCTGTCTGTCTGTTTGTATTTTTCTGTCTGTCTGTCTGTCTATTTGTATGTGTTTCTGTCCCGTCTGTTTGTATGTTTTCTGTCTGTCTGTTTGTATGTGTTTTCCTGTCTGTCTTTTGTATTGTTTTCTGTCTGTCTGTTTGTATGTGTTTCTGTCTGTCTGTTTGTATGTGTTTTTCTGTCTTGTTTGTATGTTGTTTCTGTCTGTCTGTTTGTATGTGTTTCTGTCTGTCTGTTTGTTATGTGTTTTCCCGTCTGTCATATTTGTATGTGTTTCTGTCTGTCTGTTTGTATGTGTTTTTTTTTTCTGTCTGCTGTCTATTTGTATGTGTTTCTGTCTGTCTGTTTGTATGTGTTTCTGTCTGTCTATTTGTATGTTTTCTGTTCTGTCTGTCTATTTGTATGTGTTTCTGTCTGTCTGTTTGTATGTGTTTCTGTCTGTCTGTTTTTTATTGTTTTCTCTGTCCTGTCTGTCGTCTATTTTTGTGTTTCTGTCTGTCCCGTTTGTATTGTTTCTGTCTGTCTGTCTGTCTATTTGTATGTGTTTCTGTCTGTCTGTTTGTATGTGTTTCTGTCTGTCTGTCTGTCTATTTGTATGTGTTTCTGTCTGTCTATTTGTATGTGTTTCTGTCTGTCTGTTTGTATGTGTTTCTGTCTGTCTGTTTGTATGTGTTTCTGTCTGTCTGTTTGTATGTGTTTCTGTCTGTCTATTTGTATGTGTTTCTGTCTGTCTGTTTGTATGTGTTTCTGTCTGTCTGTCTGTCTATTTGTATGTGTTTCTGTCTGTCTGTCTGTCTGTTTGTATGTGTTTCTGTCTGTCTGTCTGTCTATTTGTATGTGTTTCTGTCTGTCTGTTTGTATGTGTTTCTGTCTGTCTGTCTGTCTATTTGTATGTTTTCTGTCTGTCTATTGTATGTGTTTTCTGTCTGTCTGTTTTGTCTATTTGTATGTGTTTTGTCTGTCTGTCTGTTATTTGTAATGGGGTTTCTGTCTGTCTGTCTGTCTTTTGTATTTTGTTCTGTCTGTCGTCTTTTTGTTGTTTGTTGTTTTTCTGTCTGTCTATTTGTATGTGTTTCTGTCTGTCTTTGTAGTTTTTTTCTGTCTTTTCTGTCTGTTTGTATGTGTTTCTGTCTGTCTGTTTGTATGTGTTTCTGTCTGTCTGTCTGTCTTTGTATTGTTTTCTGTCTGTCTGTTTGTATGTGTTTTTGTCTGTCTGTTTGTATGTGTTTCTGTCTGTCTGTCTGTCTGTTTGTATGTGTTTTTGTCTGTCTGTTTGTATGTGTTTCTGTCTGTCTATTTGTATGTGTTTCTGTCTGTCTGTTTGTATGTGTTTCTGTCTGTCTGTCTGTCTGTTTGTATGTGTTTCTGTCTGTCTGTTTGTATGTGTTTCTGTCTGTCTGTCTGTCTATTTGTATGTGTTTCTGTCTGTCTGTTTGTATGTGTTTTTGTCTGTCTGTTTGTATGTGTTTCTGTCTGTCTGTCTGTCTGTTTGTATGTGTTTTTGTCTGTCTGTTTGTATGTGTTTCTGTCTGTCTGTTTGTATGTGTTTCTGTCTGTCTGTCTGTCTGTTTTTTTTTTGTGTTTTTGTCCCGTCTGTTTGGGATGTGTTTCTGTCTGTCTGTCCCGTCTTTTGTTGTTTTTCTGTCTGTCTGTTTGTTTGTGTTTCTGTCTGTCTGTTTGTATGTGTTTCTGTCTGTCTGTCTGTCTATTTGTATGTGTTTCTGTCTGTCTGTTTGTATGTGTTTCTGTCTGTCTGTCTGTCTGTGTTTCTGTCTGTCTATTTGTATGTGTTTCTGTCTGTCTGTATGTGTTTCTGTCTGTCTGTTTGTATGTGTTTCTGTCTGTCTGTTTTTTATGTGTTTTATGTCTGTCTGTCTGTCTGTGTTTCCCGTCTGTCTTTTGTATGGGGTTTCTGTCTGTCTGTTTGTATGTGTTTCTGTCTGTCTGTTTGTATGTGTTTCTGTCTGTGTTTGTATGTGTTTCTGTCTGTCTGTCTGTCTGTGTTTCTGTCTGTCTGTTTGTATGTGTTTCTGTCTGTCTGTCTGTTGTTTTCTGTCTGTCCCGTTTGTATGTGTTTCTGTCTGTCTGTTTTTTTTCTGTGTTTTCTGTCCCGTCTTTTTGTAGGTTTCTGTCTGTCTGTCTGTCTGTGTTTCTGTCTGTCGTTTTTATGTGTTTCTGTCTGTCTGTTTTTTGTTGTTTTTGTCTGTCTGTCTGTCTATTTGTATGTGTTTTCTGTCTGTCTGTTTGTATGTGTTTCTGTCCCGGGCTTTGTATGTGTTTCTGTCTGTCTGTTTGTATGTGTTTCTGTCTGTCTGTTTGTATGTGTTTCTGTCTGTCTGTTTGTATGTGTTTTTTGTCTGTCCCGTTTGTATGTGTTTTCTGTCTGTCCTTTTGTATGTGTTTCTGTCTGTCTGTTTTGTATGTGTTTCTTTTCTGTCTGTCTGTCTGTTTGTATGTGTTTCTGTCTGCTGTTTTGTATGTTTTTCTGTCTGTCTATTTGTATGTGTTTCTGTCTGTCTGTTTGTATGTGTTTCTGTCTGTCTGTTTGTATGTGTTTCTGTCTGTCTGTTTGTATGTGTTTCTGTCTGTCTGTCTGTCTATTTGTATTGTTTCTGTCTGTTTTGTTTTGTTATGTGTTTTTGTCTGTCTGTTTGTATGTGTTTTGTCTGTCTGTCTGTCTGTTTGTATGTGTTTCTGTCTGTCTGTTTGTATGTGTTTCTGTCTGTCTATTTGTATGTGTTTCTGTCTGTCTGTTTGTATGTGTTTCTGTCTGTCTGTCTGTCTGTTTGTATGTGTTTCTGTCTGTCTGTTTGTATGTGTTTCTGTCTGTCTGTCTGTCTATTTGTATGTGTTTCTGTCTGTCTGTTTGTATGTGTTTTTTTCTGTCTTTTTTGTATGTGTTTCTGTCTGTCTGTCTGTCTGTTTTTTATGTGTTTTTGTCTGTCTGTTTGTATGTGTTTCTTCTGTCTGTTTGTATGTGTTTCTGTCTGTCTGTCTGTCTGTTTGTATTTTTTGTCTGTCTGGGTTTGTATTTTTCTGTCTGTCTGTCTGTCTATTTGTTGTGTTTCTGTCTGTCTTGTTTTTTATGTGTTTCCCGTCTGTCTGTTTGTATGTGTTTTCTGTCTGTCCCGTCTGTCCCATTTGATGTTTCCTGTCTGTCTTTTGTATGTGTTTCTGTCTGTCTGTCTTCTGTGTTTCTGTCTGTCTATTTGTATGTGTTTTCTTCTGTCTGTTTGTATTTTTCGTCTGTCTTTTGTATTTTTCTGTCCGTCTGTTTGTAGTGTTTATGTCTGTCCCCGTCCCGTCTGTGTTTTCCCGCTGTCCTTTTGTATTTTTTCTGTTCCTCTGTTTGTATGTGTTTCTGTCCCGTCTGTTTGTATGTGTTTCTGTCTGTGTTTGTTGTTTTCTGTCTGTCTGTCTGTCTGTGTTTCTGTCTGTCTGTTTGTATGTGTTTCTGTCTGTCTGTCTGTCTGTGTTTCTGTCTGTCTTTTGTATTGTCTGTCCCCGTCTGTCTGTCTGTGTTTCTGTCTGTCTGTTTGTATGTGTTTTCGTCGTCCTGTCCTGTCTGTGTTTCTTCCTGTCTGTTGTATGTGTTTCGTCTGTCTGTTTGTATGTGTTTCTGTCCTGTCTGTCTGTCTATTTGTATGTTTTTTCTGTCTGTCTGTTTGATGTGTTTCTGTCTGTCTTTTGTATGTGTTTTTGTCTGTCTGTCTGGTCTATTTTAAAGTGTTTCTGTCTGTCTTTTTTGTATGTGTTTCTTTTCTGTCTGTTTTGTTATGGTTTCTGTCTTCTGTTTGTATGTGTTTTTGTCTGTCTGTTTGTATGTGTTTCTGTCTGTCTGTTTGTATGTGTTTCTGTCTGTCTGTTTGTATGTGTTTCTGTCTGTCTGTTTGTATGTGTTTCTGTCTGTCTGTTTGTATGTGTTTCTGTCTGTCTGTTTGTATGTGTTTCTGTCTGTCTGTTTGTATGTGTTTCTGTCTGTCTGTTTGTATGTGTTTCTGTCTGTCTTTTGTATGTGTTTCTGTCTCATTTGTATGTTTCTTTTGTCTGTTTGTAATTGTTTTTTGTCTGTTCCCCGGTCTGTCTGTTTGTATGTGTTTCTGCTGTCTGTTTGTATGTGTTTCTGTCTGCTGTTTTGTATGTGGTTTCTGTCTTGTGTTGTATGTTTCTTGCTGTCTGTCTGTCTATTGTATGTGTTTCTGTCTTCTGTTTCCCGTTTTGTATGTGTTTTTCTTCTGTCGTCTATTTGTATGTTTTCTGTCTGTCTTTTTGTATTGTTCTTTCTGTCTGTTTTTTATGTGTTTCTGTCTGTGTTTGTATGTGTTTCTGTCTGTCCCCTCTGTCTGTGTTTTTTGTCTGTCTTTTTATTGTTTTTTTTTGTCTTCTGTCTGTCTGTGTTTCTGTTGTCTGTTTGTATGTTTTTCTGTCTGTCTGTCTGTCTTTTGTATGTGTTTATGTTGTCTGGCTGTCTTTTGTATTGTTTTTGTCTGTCTGTCCCGTCCCTGTTTTGTATTTTTTATGTCGTCTGTCTTTCTATTTGTATGTTTCTGTCTGTCTGTTTTTTATGTGTTTCTGTCTGTCTGTTTGTTTTGGTTTCTGTCTGTGTTTGTTGTGTTTCTGTCTGTCTGTCTGTCTGTGTTTCCCGTCTGCGTTTTTATGTGTTTCTGTCGTCTGTCTGTC
>JACEEZ010007818.1:0-2500 GCA_016584305.1 Chionoecetes opilio | reverse complement strand
GAGGGAGAGGGGAAATAGGGAAGGAGGGATAGAGAGGGGAGAAGAAGAAGGGAGGTAACTGATACAGGTTTTTGAAAGGCCTCTACTTTTTCTCTCTCTCTTTTTCTCTCTCTCTCCTCCCTCTCTCCGGTCCTCTCTCGCTCTCTCCTCCCTCAACCCATCCTTCCTCTCCCCCTCTCTCTCTCTTCTCTACTTATGGATGCAGAGAAAAACTTTGGGGCTACATGAAGGAGGAAGAAGCACATAAATAGTTGAAGAGAAGAGAGAGAGAGGAGGAGAGAGAGAGAGAGAGGAGAGAGATGGGGGAAAAGTATATAGTCGGTTCATCATATCTACACTCCCCACACACCTATCTCTCCTCCTCTCTCTCGTCTCTCCTCCCCTTTCTTCTCTCTCCCCTCTCGTCTCTCTCTCTCTCTCCTCTCTCTCTTTTCTCTCCTCTCTCTCTCTCTCTCTCTCGCACACACACCATTAAAATCCATTCATCAGGAATATATGCCTAGCTTCTTCCTTCCTTCCTTCCCCCCCTTCCCCCCTTCCCCCCCTACCCCTCCCTCCTACCCCTCCCCCCTTCCCCTCCCCCCCTACCCTCCCTCCGGATTAAACCCTCCACTGTTATTACTGGCTCGCTTTTTGTCTGCTTTATGAGCACGCACACGGCCCCTACACACGCGCGTACACACACACACACACAAAACACACCACCAACCCCCACACACACACACACACACACACAGTTTATGCAGCCCTACCGATGTGGGCCTCCTCAACACACACACACACACCGCCACGATGGCCCCAGTAGTTAGAGCATTGGCGCGCCATTCTTTTGTTTAACAGGTTCGAATCCTCGCTCGCTCCCGGGGATTTTTCTTTAACAAATTCGGGGGGTTTTTACTATTCCTCTTGAGCAAGGGGATGGTGTGTGTGGTGTGTGGGTCCCAGCATTACCTAAAGATTGGTCCACTCTGAGCTCCAAGCTCCCCACCGGGAGGGTGAAACTGGCGATCGCGAATCTCACTCGCGTGGGGCAAAACCATGGGTGAACTGGGGGGGGGGGGGGGGGGGGGGGGGGGCACTCAGTAGAAACGCATACCTCCGCCCGAATATAAAAAGGTAAAAAAAAAAAAAAAAAAAAGTAATATATATAAATATATATATATATATATATATATTTTATATATATATATATATATATATATATATGCACTCAGTATGAGCGCATACCTCCGGCTGAATATTTCATCAATTGGTTGCCATGGCAACACTTGTCAATAGATTTCATCCAAATTAAATCACTTCTTTCCCTTATCCAAAAAGACTTGGGATACCGAGTTTGGTCCAAATCTATTCGTAACTTTTCGAGAAATCCTGTACACTAACAAACAGACGACAGACAGACAGACAGACAGATCGGGGTTTAAAACATAACCCCTCCAACTTCGTTGGCGGAGGTAATAACAGTGCACATTGTCCTGTCGTTTCCATCATATGAGCACATAATTACACACCTACATGTTATTCTCTTTGAAGAAACTCACACAAGTCGGTGCACACACACACACACACACACACACACACACACACACACACACACACACACACACACACACACACACACACACACAGGTACCCTCATAAAGCTGTCACGGCCGCAAATGCGATTCAGAACACACTCACGCACACACACACAGAGGAAATTATATTTCTGCACAATATTTTTACATATTTTTAAGTGTTGTTGTGTTTTGGGGGGGGGGGGGGGGGCGTTAACAGTACTTATCCGTTCACATGTAGAATATATAACTCACATGATTGGGACATTTGTACACACAAACACTCACACACACACACACACACACACACACACACACACACACACACACACACACACACACACACACCCCACAGCACATGTATACGTTCAATTAAAGACTAAAAATAAACACACGCGCCCACACACACACATCATGGTCACTATAAAGAGGTTTCATGCATGTAAACAAACCCCGATAGAACAAACCATGTATACGCATGTCTGATAACTTGACACGTGACCTTGTATACGTATACATAGCATAGGCGTGACTTATGTATACACCCAAGTCATGTATGTTATCCTCCCTCACCAGTATGTAATCCTGAGAAAGTGTGTGTGTGTGTGTGTGTGTGTGTTGTGTGTGTGTATGTGTATGTGTGTGTGTGTGTGTGTGTGTGTGTGTATGTGTATGTGTGTGTGTGTGTGAGTGTGTGTGTGTGTGTGTGTGTGTGTGTGTGTGTGTGTGTGTGTGTGCTAAATCAGGTTTGTGTAGCAGCGAATATGTGATAAACTCTGATGGGATGAGACGCAAGGGATGGGAAGGGAAGGGATGGGAAGGGAAGGGATGGGAAGGGAAGGGAAGAGAAGGGGTATAGAGAAAGAGTGATGGAAGGGTGTGGGAGAAAGATTGTGATGAAGAGAAGGCAAAGTAAAGACAGAGAAAGTAAGGGAGAAAGAGAG
>JACEEZ010007816.1:35000-38509 GCA_016584305.1 Chionoecetes opilio | reverse complement strand
ACTCATTCACCTAAAACACCATTTCACATAAAAACCCAAAACACATTAAAACCATAAAAAACACCCATTTCACCCATAAAATCACCAAAAATAACCATAAAAAAACACCATTCACCCATAAAAACACCATTCACCCTAAAACACCATTTCACCATAAAAACACATTACCAAAAAACACCCATTTCCCCTAAAAAACCATTTCACAAAAAAACCCCATTCACCATAAAAACACCCATTTCACCCATAAAACCCATTTCACCATAAAACACCCATTTCACCCATAAAAACACCATTTCACCATAAAACACCCATTTCACCCATAAAAACACCATTTCACCCATAAAAAACCCATTTCACCCATAAAAAACCATTTCACCATAAAACACCCATTTCACCCATAAAAACACCCATTTCACCCATAAAAACACCCATTTCACCATAAAAACACCCTTTCACCCATAAACACCCATTCACCCATAAAACACCCATTTCACCCATAAAAACACCCTTTCACCATAAAACACCATTTCACCCATAAAAACACCCATTTCACCCATAAAAACACCATTTCACCCATAAAAACACCCATTTCACCCATAAAACACCCATTTCACCCATAAAAACACCCATTTCACCCATAAAAAACACCCATTTCACCCATAAAAACACCCATTTCACCCATAAAAACACCATTTCACCCATAAAAACACCATTTCACCCATAAAAACAACCCTTTCACCCATAAAAACACTCATTTCACCCATAAAAACACCCATTTCACCATAAAACACTCATTTCACCCATAAAAACACCATTTCACCATAAAAACACCATTTCACCCATAAAAACACCCATTTCACCCATAAAAACACCCATTTCACCCATAAAAAACACCATTTCACCCATAAAAACACCCATTCACCATAAAAACACCCATTTCACCCATAAAAACACCATTTCACCCATAAAAACACTAATTTCACCCATAAAAACACTATTTCACCCATAAAAACATATTTCACCCATAAAAACACTATTTCACTCCATAAAAAAACACTATTCACCCATAAAAAACACCATTTCACCCATAAAAACACCCATTTCACCCATAAAAACACCCATTTCACCCATAAAAACACCCATTTCACCCATAAAAACACCCATTTCACCCATAAAAACACCCATTTCACCCATAAAAACACTCATTTCACCCATAAAAACACCCATTTCACCCATAAAAACACCCATTTCACCCATAAAAACACTCATTTCACCCATAAAAACACCCATTTCACCCATAAAAACACCCATTTTCACCACATAAAAACACCCATTTCACCCATAAAAACACCCATTTCACCCATAAAAACACCCATTTCACCATAAAAAACACCCATTTCACCCATAAAAACACCCATTTCACCATAAAAACACCCATTTCACCCATAAAAACACCCATTTCACCCATAAAAACACCCATTTCACCATAAAAACACCCATTTACCCATAAAACACCCATTTCACCCATAAAAACACCCATTTCACCCATAAAAACACCCATTTCACCCATAAAAACACCCATTTCACCCATAAAAACACTCATTTCACCCATTAACTAACCCCCATTCCCCCCCCCAGGCGCCGGGTGAGAGCGGGGTAGCCAGTATAAGAGAAGTCACCCGTTTGAGCACCCTTGGACGAGTGGACGATAGCGTGGTTGATGCCGTGCTGTCCCCCTATTTCTGCCTCAAGAACTACGTTGTAAACAAGGCTTGGACATTGACCGAAAGGGGCGTTAGGAGCGTGGTGGGACGTTTCGACCCTAATGAGCAGGCGAGGATGTGCGTGTGGACGGGTGATGGGGAAAAAAAGCGGGGAGAGGGGGGGGGAGAGAGAGAGGAGAGAGGAGAGGAGAGGGAGAGGGAGAGGAGAGAAGAGAGAGAGAAGAGAGAGAGAGAGGGAGAGAGAGAGAGGAGAGATGAAAATTTGTGGTCATAAGTCCATGGAAATTAAGAAACTTTATTTTAGATTAAATTATTGAGAGAGAGAGAGAGAGAGAGAGAGAGAGAGAGAGAGAGTGTGTTGTGTGAGAGGAGAGAGAGAGAGAGTAAGATAAAAAAAAGTATTATCTTTAATCCAGCGTAGTGACAAACCCCCCTTAAAAAAAATCTTATAAATAAATTTTAAAAATAATACAAATTTAAAAAACCAAGTTAAAGAACCAATCACAAAAACGATAAAAAAAAAACCAAAATTCAACAAACACAAACAAATTAAACCCAAAAAAAAAATATAAAAAACCAGAAATTCAGTCACCAAAAAATATATATGATAAAAATTATGCACTTAATTTTTTCGCATCCACCCCCAAAAAAACGATTTTGGGGGTTTTCTGGGAAAAGGGGGGGCGAAAAAGGGGGGGCAAAATAAAAATAAAAACGATGTTTATTTTGATTGTAAATGATTGAGAGGATTTAGAGAGAGAGAAGAGAGAAGATTTGGAGAGAGAGATTTGAGGGGTGGAAGTATTTACCCTTTGTTTGGGGGGAGAGGAAAAAAAAAATATAAGTTTAAAGATTGAAAGGTGTATGGGTGATCGATTGGAGAGAGAGGAGAGAGAGAGAGAGAAAAAAATTTGGAATTTCCAGAAAAGAGTTTTTTTGAGAGAGGGGAGAGGAGAGAGGGTAGGAGAGAGAGGGGGGGGAGAGAGATACCCAACATACTTACTTTAGAGGTCAATAACCACATATTCTCTCTCTCTCTTTCTCCTCTCTCTCTCTCTCTCCTCTCTCTCTCTCTCCTCTCTCTTCTCTCTCTCTCATACGCACACACTCTCCATATTGATAATGTGAGCAAACAAGTAAATTAGAAGAGGGAGAGAGAGACGAGAGAACGCAGAGACGAGAGCAAGAGAGAGGAGAGAGAGGAGAGAGAGAGATGAGAGAAGAGAAGAGGGGAGAGAGAGAGGACCATTCAAAATCTATAAATAATGATAAAATGGCAACTTATATTCCCATTCATTTTCCTCCCCTCCCCCTCCTCTCCCCCCCCTTCCTCCCCCTTCCTCCTCCTCCTCCTCCAAGCGTAACAATAGTCATTTCACTACTAAAAAGAAATTTTGTCCTCCTCTTCTCTCTCTCTCTCTCTCTCTCTCTCTCTCTCTCTCTCTCTCTCTCTCTCTCTTTTCCTTTTCTCTCTCCTCTCCTCTCTCTTCTTTTCCGACACACATTGGTGGAAGGTTTTTGGGCCAAGTCAAAGGGTAACAGGAAGGGGAGGAGGAGGAGGAGGAGGAGGAGGAGGAGGAGGAGGGGGGGGGGAGGAGGTGCAGGTGGTGGGCATATGATCGCAGGAGGAGGAAGGAAGGAGGAAGGAGGAAAGGGAAAGGAAGGAAGGAAGGGAGGAAGGAAGGAGGGAAGGAAGGAAGGAAGGAAGGGGGGAAGGAAAAGGAAGGAAGGAGGGAAGGAGGGAAGGAAGGAAGGAAGGAAGGAAGGGAAGGAAGGAAGGAAGGA
>JACEEZ010007816.1:17500-25000 GCA_016584305.1 Chionoecetes opilio | reverse complement strand
TGGAGCCGTCTTATTTGTGCTCACTGATGGCGCCATAACATTTCTCCCGTTCTTTCTCCAGTTTCTCACTATTTATCCCTATTTTTCCAAAGACGCTTCTTCAGATACGGCTTGGCTCCCGCGCCGATTAAAAAGAGAAGCAAAAATTGCCGTTAAAACTCGGCTAGCTTTGTGAAGAAAGTCCGTGTGACCAAAACTCTGTAAGATATTGCCTTGGGTGAATATTGCCGGCTGAATATTGCCGGAAAAAGTGCTCGTGTGACCGCGGCTTAGGTTGTTCCTGATAATTTAATTTTTTTTTGTGTAAAATATTATTACATATTAAAACACCCATTTCACCCATAAAAACACCCATTTCACCCATAAAAACACCCATTTCACCCATAAAAACACCCATTTCACCCATAAAAACACCCATTTCACCCATAAAAACACCCATTTCACCCATAAAAACACCCATTTCACCCATAAAAACACCCATTTCACCCATAAAAACACCCATTTCACCCATAAAAACACCCATTTCACCCATAAAAACACCCATTTCACCCATAAAAACACTCCATTTCACCCATAAAAACACCATTTCACCCATAAAAACACCCATTTCACCCATAAAAACACCCATTTCACCCATAAAAAACACCCATTTCACCCATAAAACACCCATTTCACCCATAAAACACCCATTTCACCCATAAAAACACTCATTTCACCCATAAAAACACCCATTTCACCCATAAAAACACCCATTTCACCCATAAAAACCCATTTCACCCATAAAAACACTCATTTCACCCATAAAAACAACCCATTTCACCCATAAAAACACCCATTCACCATAAAAAACCCATTCACCCATAAAAACACCATTTCACCCATAAAAACACCCATTTCACCCATAAAAACACCCATTTCACCCATAAAAACACCCATTTCACCCATAAAAACACCCATTTCACCCATAAAAACACTCATTTCACCCATAAAAACACTCCATTTCACCCATAAAAACACCCATTTCACCCATAAAAAACACCCATTTCACCCATAAAAAACACTCATTTCACCCATAAAAACACCCATTTCACCCATAAAAACACCCATTTCACCCATAAAAACACCCATTTCACCCATAAAAAAACACCATTTCACACCATAAAAACACCCATTTCACCCATAAAAACACCCATTTCACCCATAAAAACACCCATTTCACCCATAAAAACACCCATTTCACCCATAAAAACACCCATTTCACCCATAAAAACACTCATTTCACCCATAAAAACACCCATTTCACCCATAAAAACACCATTTCACCCATAAAAAACACCCATTTCACCCATAAAAACACCCATTTCACCCATAAAAACACCCATTTCACCCATAAAAACACCCATTTCACCCATAAAAACACTCATTTCACCCATAAAAACACTCATTTCACCCATAAAAACACCCATTTCACCCATAAAAACACCCATTTCACCCATAAAAACACCCATTTCACCCATAAAAACACCCATTTCACCCATAAAAACACCCTTTCACCCATAAAAACACTATTTCACCCATAAAAACACCATTTCACCCATAAAAAACACCATTTCACCCAATAAAACACCCATTTCACCCATAAAAACACTCATTTCACCCATAAAAACACCCATTTCACCCATAAAACACCCATTTCACCCATAAAAACACCCATTTCACCCATAAAAACACTCATTTCACCATAAAAAACACTCCATTTCACCCATAAAAACACCCTTTCACCCATAAAAACACCCATTTCACCCATAAAAACACCCATTTCACCCATAAAAACACTCATTTCACCCATAAAAACACTCATTTCACCCATAAAAACACCATTTCACCCATAAAAACACCCATTTCACCCATAAAAACACCCATTTCACCCATAAAAACACCCATTTCACCCATAAAAACACCCATTTCACCCATAAAAACACCCATTTCACCCATAAAAAACACCATTTCACCCATAAAAACACCCATTTCACCCATAAAACACTCATTTCACCATAAAAACACCCTTCACCCATAAAAACACCCATTTCACCCATAAAAACACCCATTTCACCCATAAAAACACTCATTTCACCAATAAAAACACTCATTTCACCCATAAAAACACCCATTTCAACTAAAACACCCATTCACCCATAAAAACACCCATTTCACCCATAAAAACACCATTTCACCCATAAAAACACCCATTTCACCCATAAAAACACCCATTTCACCCATAAAACCCCATTTCACCCATAAAACACCCTTACCCATAAAAACACTCATTTCACCATAAAACACCCATTTCCCCTAAAACCCCATTTTCACCCTAAACAGCCGCATTTCACCATAAAAAACCATTTCACCATAAAACACCCATTTCACCAAAAAACACATTCACCATAAAAAAACCATTTCACCATAAAAAAACCTTTCACCATGAAATAAACACCCATTTCACCATAAAAACACCCATTTACCATAAGAAACGCATTTCACCATAAAAAACACATTTAACCGAAAAGACACCCATTTCACATAAAAACAACATTTTAACCCTATAAAAACCCCATTTAAAAACACCTATAAAAACATTTTAAAAAATTTACAATTTTAAAAAACCTTACCATTAAAAACCCATTCACCATAAAAAACCATTTCACCAATTAACTAACCCCATTACCCCCAAGGGGGAGATAGAAAACGAGAAGTCATTGTCAGCAAAAAATTAACGGTGATAAAATAGCGATTATTGTCGCCACCACCCTCAAGAAAACGATTGTAAATAAGGGCTTGGACATTGACAAAGGGGCGTTAGGAGCGTGGTAGGACGTTTCGACCCTAAGAGCAGGGAGATGTGACGTTGTGGACGGGGTGATGAGGGGGGGAGAGAGAGAGAGAGAAGAAGTCAGGGGAGAGATAAGAGAGAGAGAAGGAGAGAGAGAGAGAGAGAGAGAGAGAGAGAGAGAGAGAGGGAGAGAGAGAGAGAGAGGGAGAGAGGAGAGAGAGAGAGGAGAAGGGGAGAGAGAGAGAGAGAGACGAGAGAAGGAGAGAGAGAGAGGGAGAGGGAGAGAGGAGAGAGAGAGAGAGAGATGAAAATTTGTATCTTAAGTCCATGGAAAAATAAGAAACTTTATTTAGATTAAATTATTAGAAGAGAGCAGAGAGCAGAGAGAGAGAGGAGCGAGAAGAGATTGAGAGAGGCGAGAGAGAGAGAGAGAGAGAGACGAGAGAGAGAGAGAGAGAGGTTGGTGAGAGGAGAGAGAGAGAGTAAGATAAAAAAAAGTATTATCTTTAATCCAGCGTAGTGACAAACCCCCCTTAAAAAAAATCTTATAAATAAATTTTAAAAATATTACAAATTTAAAAACCAAGTTAAAGAACCAATCACAAAAACGATAAAAAAAAAAACCAAAATTCAACAAACAAACAAATTAAACCCAAAAAAAAACTATAAAAAACCAGAAATTCAAAGTCACCAAAAAATATATGATAAAAATTATGCACTAAATTTTTTCGCATCCACCCCAAAAAAACCATTTTGGGGGTTTTCTAGGCAAAGGGGGGCGCAAAAGAGGGGGCAAAATATAAATAAAAAGGAAGGGGGTGTTGTCCTAGCTGGCTAACATAAGCTCAAGGGGTCCTAGAGGTTAGTTATCAATACTAGTTATGATTACTATTGTTATTATTATTGTTATTATTGTTATTATTGTTATTATTATTGTTATTATGAGTAATGACTGTACTGTTATTACTGTTTCGTCTACTTAACTATGTATTTATTGCGTTATTTATCTATTTATTTGTCTGTCTGTATGTCTGTTTGGCGTTCCAGCTAGGCTTATTTATTCTGATGGCTCTATCTCTCCTATACTTATCACCTGTTTTGCTTCTGATCGCTCTATCTCTCCTATACTTATCACCTGTTTTGCTTCTGATCGCTCTATCTCTCCTATACTTATCACCTGTTTTGCTTCTAATCGCTCTATCTCTCCTATACTTATCTCCTGTTTTGCTTCTGATGGCTCTATCTCTCCTATACTTATCTCCTGTTTTGCTTTCATTCTCTCCTCCTCTTCCTTCCTTAATTTCCATATGAACATTTATATTTGTGTGTGTGTGTGTGTGAGAGAGAGAGAGAGAGAGAGAGAGAGAGAGAGAGAGAGAGAGAGAGAGAGAAAGAGAGAGAGAGGCCCTTTTCAGCCAATCAAATTCTCGTGAGAAAATATCAATTGTTTTTGTAGAATTAAAGAAAAAAGTGAGCAAATAAATCTCTTTTTTGTAGAGAAAGTAATGGGTGACTTTCTTTATCCTTTGAGAGAGAGAGAGAGAGAGAGAGAGAGAGAGAGAGAGAGAGAGAGACTATAGTAAAAATATATAATATACAAAAATTAAAACAAAAAATCCTGAAAAAAATCCACTAAAATATAAAAAAAATCAATAAAAGAATAAAAACCAAAAATAAAACAAAAAAATATAAAAAAACAAAAACCAAAAATATTAAAACCAAAATTAAAAAAATTAAAAACAAAATTAAAAAATTAAAACAAATTAAAATATAATAAAATAATAAAATTAAATTATTATATATATATTTTCTTACCTTCCTCCTCCTCCTCTATTTCTTCCTGTTCTTCCTATTTTCTTCCTTCTTCTTCCTTCTCTTCTTCCTATTCTTCCTGTTAAAAATAAAGGAAAAAATACAACTAATAAGAAAATGAAACATAATATTAAAAATCTCAAAATCTTAAAATCTCAAAATCTTAAAATCTCAAAATCTTAAAATCTCAAAATCTTAAAATCTCAAAATCTCAAAATCTCAAAATCTTAAAATCTCAAAATCTCAAAATCTCAAAATCTTAAAATCTCAAAATCTCAAAATCTTAAAATATCAAAATCTTAAAATCTTAAAATCTCAAAATCTTAAAATATCAAAATATCAAAATCTCAAAATCTTAAAATCTTAAAATCTCAAAATCTTAAAATCTTAAAATCTTAAAATCTCAAAATCTTAAAATCTTAAAATCTCAAAATCTTAAAATCTTAAAATCTCAAAATCTCAAAATCTTAAAATCTTAAAATCTCAAAATCTTAAAATCTTAAAATCTCAAAATCTTAAAATCTCAAAATCTCAAAATCTTAAAATCTTAAAATCTTAAAATCTCAAAATCTTAAAATCTTAAAATCTCAAAATCTCAAAATCTCAAAATCTCAAAATCTTAAAATCTTAAAATCTCAAAATCTTAAAATCTCAAAAAATTGAAAATAAGAAAAAGAAAAAAAAAATATGAAAAATAATGACCAGTAATGATAATATATGAAAAATAATGAGCAAATGATGATGATGATGGAGAAACAAGGAAGAGGAAGGAAGCAGGAAGGAAGAGGAAAGTAAAGGAAAATAAATGAATAATGACAAAAATAATCAAAACTATATTGTAAAAAACTGCCATAAATATAACAAAATTATTACATAAAAAACATATATTAAAAAAAATACATATATATACAAATTATAATTATTACTAGTTTTGAAATTAATAATAGCAAAAAATATTCTGAAATTAAAGATTATTATTATTATTATTATTATTATTATCATTATTATTATTATTATTATTAAAGTTTGGAAATAAAACACAAAAATATATATAATCATTTCTTTGTTTTTTCTTTTATTTTTTTCAAAGCAACAAAAATGTCATGAAATTCTCTTGTTAATATTACGATTATTTTCCTTCAATAATATTATCCTATGTACAAAATAAATCACACACACACACACACACACACAACACACACACACACACACACACACACACACAAATGCAAAAATGTGTGTGTGTGTGTGTGTCTGTGTGCGTGTGTGTGTGTGCGTGTGTGTGTGTGTGTGTGTGTGTGTGTGTGTGTGTGTGTGTGTCTGTGTGTCTGTGTGTTGTTGTCTGTCTGTTGTGTGTGTGTGTGTGTGTGTGTGTGTGTGTGTGTGTGTCTGTCTGTCTGTGTGTGTGTTTGTCTGTCTGTGTGTGTGTTATAATACGCACACACATCGAAGCGTGTACGTAACCTGACATCATGTACGTAATAATGTGTACATCCATGTATGTATATATAGGTTCATGTATGTATTGTACGTATGTATGTATGTATGTACACGTAACATTGTGTGTACGTGAAGGTTTGTGTACGTAATGGCCTGTGTACACATAACCTGTCGTGTGTGTGTGTGTGTGTGTGTGTGTGTGTGTGTGTGTGTGTGTGTGTGTGTGTACGTCTATAAAATCTACACAAACACATCAACATTTAATATATCATCATTAAGTCATCATTAAGTCATCATTAAGTCATCATTAAGTCATCATAAAAATATCATTATTATCATTACTTATTATTATTATGTATCATTATTATTACTGCAGCGCGCACACACACACACACACACACACACACACACACACACACACACACACACACACACACACACACACACACACACACACACACACACAGGCCCGGCCAATCAGAGAGAGGCGGAAAAGCTCGAATTTGATTGGTTAACACACACACACACACACACACACACACACACACACACACACACACACACACACACACACACACACATACACACACACACACACACACACACACACACACACACACACACACACACACACTAGCACCCACTTCTCTACTTACAAACACACTTACACACACACCTACATTAATAAATAGCCACTTTTTACTTACAAACACATTTTCTTACTTACAAACACACTTAAATAACCACTTCCCTACTAACACACTTAAATAAATACTTTCTGACTTACAAACACACTTAAATAACCACTCCCATTACAAGATCACACTTAAAGTAACACTCCACTAACACACTAATATATTATCTTCTTACTATACAAACAACTTAAATAACGCAGGCTCCTACAACAACACACTAAAAACCACCTACAACACACTTAAATAAATACTACTTACTTACACAACACACTAAAAACCACTTCCCTACTAACACACGTCAAATAAAATTTACTGACAAACACAATTGAAATAACCACACCCTACTAACAAACACACTTAAATAACCACTTCCCTACTAACACACTTAAATAAAACTTTCTACTTACAACACACACTAAATAACACTTTCTTACTTAAATAACACAACTAAATAACCATCTACTTACAAACACACTAAATAAATACTTCGACTACACACACACTTCACCACTTACAGCACTAAATCCCACTTGACTCACACCACTTCTCTACTTACAAACACACTTACAAAACCACTTCCTGACTTACAAACACACTTAAAAAACCACTTTTGACTTACAACACACACTTTCCTACTTACAAACACACTTAAATAACCACTTCCCTACTTACACACTTAAATAAATACTTTCTTACTTACAAACACTTAAATAACCACTTTCT
>JACEEZ010007816.1:0-12500 GCA_016584305.1 Chionoecetes opilio | reverse complement strand
GCAGAGCTAGGTGGAGGTGCATGTGATCCACACTGCGGGCCGTGGGGGGGGGGATGTGTGGTGGTGTCCAGCGGTGTGGTGTGGTGGTGTGGTGGTGTGGTGGTGGTGGTGGTGGTGGTGGTGGTGGTGGTAGTGTGGTGGTGTGTGGTGTGTGTGGTGGTGTGGTAGTATGGTGGTGGTGAGTAGTAGTATAGTAGTAGTGTGGTGGTCCAGGATGGTGTGTAGTGGTGGTGGTAGTGGTGGTAGCAGTAGAGTAGTAGTTGGTAGTGTAGTGGTGGTGGTGGTGGTGTGGTGGTGGTGGTAGTAGTGGTAGTAGTAGTAGTAGTGGTGGTCCAGGATGGTTGTTGTAGTAGTAGTAGTGGTGGTCCAGGATGGTGTTGTAGTAGTAGTAGTAGTAGTAGTAGTAGTAGTAGTAGCAGTCCAGGATGGTGGTGGTGGTAGTAGTAGTGGTTGTAGTGGTCCAGGATGGTTGTAGTAGTAGTAGTAGTAGTAGTAGTCCAGGGTGGTGGTGGTGGTGGTGGGGAGGTAAAGTTACTGTAAATTATTGCCCCTACACACACACACACACACACACACACACACACACACACACACACACACGACACACACACACACACACACACACACACACACACACACACACAGCACTGTATACACACACACACACTAAGGGCCATATGCAAGAAATGTCCTCACCCCGTTGCACCGCGTGACAGCAAGACTCTAACAATGGTCAACCCAACGCCTCGAGATTGTTTGTTTGTTATGATCACTATTGTCATCATTGCTTGTTTGTTTGTTTGTTAGAGGATAGTTGAGGATTGTTGTTAGAGGATAGGTACAATTCCTCAGAGCCATAGTGATCTACCGCCGCCGCAGGTTAGTGTTGGGGGAAGCCACCACCCCGGGAGGCGGGTCACAAACCCCCGGCTAACACCCCACACCCATTCACTGCTGGGTGGACAGGGGCTCGGGTTTTAAGGAGACCGCCCGTCTGTCTTCGCTCCGCCCGGGGATCGAACCCAGGACTTCTCGGTTGTGAGCCCAGCGTGCTGACCACTACACCACGGAGTAGTGTCAGGGTGGCATCATAGACACTATGATGCCGCCCGCCTGCCTGCCTGCCTGCCTGCCTGTCACGGACTTGACGGGCATTCTTGCATATAACCCGTGGTGGGCGCCGTTAATCAGAAAGTTTACTTCGTTAACCGTTAATCAGTTATCCAAAAAGTTAACTTCAATAACCGTTAATCAGTTATCCAAAAAGTTAACTTCAATAACCGTTAATCAGTTATCCAAAAAGTTAACTTCATAACCGTTAATCAGTTATCCAAAAGTTAACTTCAATAACCGTTAATCAGTTATCCAAAAAGTTAACTTCAATAACCGTTAATCAGTTATCCAAAAAGTTAACTTCAATAACCGTTAATCAGTTTTCCAAAAAGTTAACTTCAATAACCGTTAATCAGTTATCCAAAAGTTAACTTCAATAACCGTTAATCAGTTATCCAAAAAGTTAACTTCAATAACCGTTAATCAGTTATCCAAAAAGTTAACTTCAATAACCGTTAATCAGTTATCCAAAAAGTTAACTTCAATAACCGTTAATCAGTTATCCAAAAAGTTAACTTCAATAACCGTTAATCAGTTATCCAAAAAGTTAACTTCAATAACCGTTAATCAGTTAATTCTTTAAAAATGTAACGGAAGTTATCGATAAACCGTTAACGTTAATTTTTATTCTAGAAAAAAACAAAAAATTAGTGTTTGCTGTAAACCACCTGAACCACCTTTGTCAAGTGCCCTCACTGTAACAGCTGCCGGGAGGGGCTTTTAAGGGCTTTACAACCCAAAAACTATAGGCTTTTTTTTGCTTTAGATTTAAAAAAGACAAGATTTTATAGTTTGAACTTTTAAAAAACCCTAAAAAAGGCAGATTTCATAGTTTTGGCCCTGGTGTAGGTTTGTAAAGGCTGCCACACACACACAAGGCTGCCACACACACACACAAGGCTGCCACACACACACAAGGCTGCCACACACACACAAGGCTGCCACACACACACACAAGGCTGCCACACACACACACAAGGCTGCCACACACACACAAGGCTGCCACACACACACACAAGGCTGAACAAACACTTCAATGAAACACAATATTAGTATTAAACTAAACAACATTATTGATAAAGTGGCCCACAGAAATAAAAAAAAAAAAAATGAAACCCACAATATTGACATCATTAAATTTTTGGTGTTGTTGTCGCTCTGAAAGTTAAATTAATGAAGTTAAATGTCATGGAAGTTAAATGTCATGGAAGTTAAATGTCATGGAAGTTAAATGTCATGGAAGTTAAATGTCATGGAAGTTAAATGTCATGGAAGTTAAATGTCATGGAAGTTAAATGTCATGGAAGTTAAATGTCATGGAAGTTAAATGTCATGGAAGTTAAATGTCATGGGAGTTAAATGTCATGGAAGTTAAATGTCATGGAAGTTAATTAGTCCGATAATGATTTCCAAAGTTAACTTAAAAGTTAAATCGTTAACGAAAATGTTAACTTCTTTAATTAACGATTAACGAATTAACGGTTTGGTGGCCACCTTTGCCTACCAGCCCTACACACACACACCAAGGGAGACTACATAGCAGCATAACATAGCATAACCAGGTATAAATAAGAATAACATAGCATAGGAGCATAACATAACCAAGCATAACATAGCATAAGAGAGCATGGCATGGGATAATTTAGCATAGCATGACATAAGAAAATATAACCAAGCATAATTTAGCATAGCATGACATAAGAAAACATAGCATAGCATAAGAAAGCATAGCATGGGATAATTTAGCATAGCATGACATAAGAAAAGATAGCATAGCATAAGAAAGCATAGCATGACATAAGAAAACATAGCATAGCATAAGAAAGCATAACTTGACATAAAAAAACATAGCATAGCATAGCATAGTAAAGTATAACCGAGCATAATTTAGCATAGCAAGGCATAAGAAATAGTGGCATGGCGTAACTCAGCATAATTTAGCATAGCATGACATTAGAAAACAACATAGCATAAGAAACATAACACAGCATAACTCAGCATAGCATAAAAAAAAGCACATAACATAGCATTAAAATAAAATAAAAAAAATAATAATAATAAAAAGAAAGAAAAATAGAAAGAAAGAAAGAAAGAAAAAAAGAAAAAAAAAATAAAGAAAAAAAAAGAAAGAAAAAAAAATAGAGATAAAGAAAGAAAGAAAAAAAGAAAGAAAGAAAGAAAGAAAAAAGAAAGAAAGAAAAAAAGAAAGAAAGAGAAAAAAAAAAAAAAAAAAAAAAAAAAAAAAAAAAAAAAAAAAAAAAGAAAAAAAAAAAAGAAAGAAAAAAGAAAAATGAAGGAATGAAAGAAATAATGAAATGAATGCAATGAAAAAACAAGCAAAGCACTAATGAATAATAATAATAATAATAATAATAATAATAATAATAATAATAATAATTCCTAAATTTCTTCATTAAATTATTCTTAACTCTCAATTCTTTTCTTAAGCTTATGAAAAAAAACCTTTGAAATTATCTCATTATTATTATTATTATTATTATTATATTATATATGTTATTAATTATTTTTTTATTATTATTATTATTATTATTGTTATTATTATTATTATTATTATTATTATTATTATTTTCCTGACACCATGCATTAAATCAGTCATATTAATCTCTCTCTCTCTCTCTCTTCTCTCTCTCTCTCTCTCTCTCTCTCTCTCTCTCTCTCTCTCTCTCTCTCTCATTAAAATTGTCTTAAAAAATATAACTAGCTTTATGTAAACAATTCCTATTATAAATATCATCATAAACTATAAAGGAATTCCTAGCCCTTCAAACAAGAACTAACCACTACAACCAGCCCTGCTACACTACATCTAGTATTATTGATATCTTTTTGATACTAGTTATATCCATTTTATACTACAGGTTGAAGTTCCCAAACTCGGCAACCTCGGGACCAGCGCCGAGCCGAGTAATGGAATTTTCCGACTTTTAGAACGTAGATATATTAAGGGGAAAAAAGCATGAAAATCACATGAAAAAAATTCCTGGATGTTTGGGAGCCATAATACCCATAACAGACCTGTAGAAGTACACAAAATAACAGTGTACACAACTCTACAGTCACAACACCACTGAACAATAACAACAAACAAATCGGCGGGAGAAACCCAGCGGCCTAGTGTGGTGGCACCCAGCGGCCTAGTGTGGTGGCACCCAGCGGCCTAGTGTGGTGGCACCCAGCGGCCTAGTGTGGTGGCACCCAGCGGCCGACCCGGCAACTACGCCCAGGGTTTTGGGTGTTCTGCCGGGTTTTGGAAAATCCGGAACCATAGCCGAGTTTTGGGTGTTGCCGAGTCTTGGGATGCCGAGTTTGGGAACTTCAACCTGTATTACTATTTTATGCAGCTATCTACTAGCCATCACTGTTCTCTAAGGCCCTATTCACACTAGTGGTCTGAGCTGCGGCAGTTCAATGACAATGTAAGTCAACGGAGGCGTTCACACACAACCGCGCAAATTTCCTCCCACGCGGGTCGAGGCTCCACCCGCACGTTTCCCCCGCGGGTGGATTGACATATATTTGAATGGCAGATCCCACACTTAGCAGCTTCAAGGCCACATTACACTCCCATTGGCTAGCTTGTGTGTGATTAGTAGCCCGTGATCCTAGCCAATCAGAAGAGCGATGGTCCATTTCAATGATTTGCGTCAGGGTTCGGCGCCTCTGCAAGGGCTAGGAACCACTGCCCTACACAGCAGACTCGTGAAAAGCTTCCGCGGTTTGAACAGGGCCTTGCTGTCTCCTATTCTCTCCCTATCACAAAAATCTAGAACTAACCCTAAACTAACCTTCCCTAACTCCCAAAAAGCATTAAGGCCTTACACAGCTCTTATACCAAACCTTAGACCTAACTCCCCGGGGTATAAACAGCCTCTTAACTATGCCATAGCTCCATAGATCATACTAACACTCACCTAACTCATCACTCTTAAGGCTGAGTCACACTATACCTGCACTATACACTATACCTCTTCACTATACAGCGGCACTATTCACCCTATGTGGCACTATTCACCCTGCAACGTCGGGTCTCCGGCAGTACGGGCGCAGTATTCCTGTCCTGTACAAGTTGAAGTTCCCAAACGCGGCATCCCAAGACTCGGCAACACCCAAAACTCGGCTATGGTTCCGGATTTTCCAAAACACGGCAGAACACCCAAAACCCTGGGCGTAGTTGCCGGGTCGGCCGCTGGGTGCCACCACACTAGGCCGCTGGGTGCCACCACACTAGGCCGCTGGGTGCCACCACACTAGGCCGCTGGGTGCCACCACACTAGGCCGCTGGGTGCCACCACACTAGGCCGCTGGGTGCCACCACACTAGGCCGCTGGGTTTCTCCCGCCGATTTGTTTCTTGTTATTGTTCAGTGGTGTTGTGACTGTAGAGTTGTGTACACTGTTATTTTGAGTACTTCTACAGGTCTGTTATGGGTATTATGGCTCCCAAACATCCAAACGTGATTTTCATGCTTTTTTTTCCCTTAATATATCTACGTTCTAAAAGTCGGAAAATTCCATTACTCGGCTCGGCGCTGGTCCCGAGGTTGCCGAGTTTGGGAACTTCAACCTGTAGAACAATGCTTTATCAGGGAAGAATATTTTAATCATGAATATTTTGCCCGGAAGGTTACGTTGCGGTCATGTTACTTATAGTGTGACTCTGCCTTTAACGACACCTAAACCACCCTCCCTCCCTGTCTCCCCAAACAAGAACTAACCACCTGACCTACCCTCTTCCTATCTCTCCCTATCCACAAAGCCTAACCTAAGAACTAACCCTCAAAAAACAAGATATGACCCCCAAAAATCAACCTACTCTACCTTCCCTATCCCTTAAAAACAAGACCTAACCCTCAAAAAATCTGATCTAACCCTCAAAAACTCAGACCTAACCCTCAAAAACAACCCTACATCTCTCCCTAACCCTCAAAAACAAGACCTAACCCTCAAAAACAAGACCTAACCTCAAAAACAGCTAACCTCAAAACAAGACTAACCCTCAAAAAAAGGACCTAACCCTCAAAACAAGACTACCCTCAAAACAACCCTACATCTCTCCACTAACCCCTCAAAAACAAGACTAACCTCAAAAACAAGACTACCCTCAAAACAAGACCTAACCCTCAAAACAAGAACCTAACCCTCAAACTCAGACCTAACCCTCAAAACAACCTACATCTCTCCCTAACCTCAAACAAGACCTAACCTCAAAAAATCAGATCTAACCCTCAAAAACTCAGACCTAACCCTCAAAAACAACCCTACATCTCTCCCTAACCCTCAAAAACAAGACCTAACCCTCAAAAACAAGACCTAACCCTCAAAAACAAGACCTAACCCTCAAAAACTCAGACCTAACCCTCAAAAACAACCCTACATCTCTCCCTAACCCTCAAAAACAAGACCTAACCCTCAAAAACAAGACCTAACCCTCAAAAACTCAGACCTAACCCTCAAAAACAACCGTACATCTCTCCCTAACCCTCAAAAACAAGACCTAACCCTCAAAAACAACCGTACATCTCTCCCTAACCCTCAAAAACAGACCTAACCCTCAAAAACAACCGTACATCTCTCCCTAACCCTCAAAAACAAGACCTAACCCTCAAAAGCAACCCTCCATCTCTCCCTGACCCTCAACAAACAAGGGCTCACCATGGTAAAGGAAGGGGCGGGTCCATCCTCCCCGTGCTCGCCCTCAAGTGCTGCCTGGTGCTCAAATTCCCACTGGCGTCGCTGTTTCTTAAGCTGTTCGCGGTGGATGTCGCTCCGAGACGCGTAGTTAACTAGGGCGAATTCTAGTAGTGCCCCGAAGACGAAGGTTAGACACACCCCCGTCCATACGTCTATAGCCTGTAGGGGGGAGGTAGGGAGTTAGTTAGTTAGTTAGAATATAAGTTAGGTGTTTTTTGAGGGTTAGGTCTGGTTTTTAAGGGTTAGTTCTGGTTTTTTGAGGGTTTGGTCTGGTTTTATAGGGTTAGTTCTGGTTTTTGAGGGTTAGTTCTGGTTTTTGAGGGTTAGTTCTGGTTTTTTGAGGGTTGGTCTGGTTTTTGAGGGTTAGTTCTGGTTTTTGAGGGTTAGGTCTGGTTTTGAGGGTTAGTTCTGGTTTTTGAGGGTTAGTTCTGGTTTTTGAGGGTTAGTTCTGGTTTTTAAGGGAGATAAATAGGAGGTGAGGTTAGGTTAGGTTAGGTTAGGTTAGGTTAGGGGGTTAGTTATCATAATAAATGGATAAAGGAATTTAATAAAGGCGAGGTAGGAAATGGCTCGGCAGGCTGGACATGCCATATAAACATAACCACGTCACAGCCTGACATGACCTAAACCTAAATATGGCCGGGGCGATACAACGAATGTTAAACCGAATATAAAGGTCCATTGTCTGCCGTAAATAAGACTCACGGTAATTAGCGGTCATCTTAGCAGCTCCTCCTCCTCTTCTCCTCCTCCTCTCTTCATCCGATGTTCTGATTCACTTCGGGGCTTAACACACACACCTACACACGCACACCACACGCACACACACTTGACCTTGATGTAATTTAGGGCAGGGAGGGTTGAGGCCAGGCAGGGGGTATGATATGGTATGATATGGCAGGTGATATGACAAGCGGGTGACAGCCGTGTGCCTTGTGGGAGACGTTGCCGGTTTGTTGACGTCCGCGGCACCGTCTTGGCCGCGGGACGCTACACTCGTCTATTGCATGGTACGCGTGTTTATATATATTCTGGGCTTTTCGTGCTAGTCTTGGTGCTTTTTATATATATTATGGGCTTTTCGTGCTATTCTTGTTGTTTTTCACCTGTATTCTAGGCTTTTCGTGCTATTCTTGTTGTTTTTCACCTGTATTCTAGGCTTTTCGTGCTATTCTTGTTGTTTTTCACCTGTATTCTAGGCTTTTCGTGCTAGTCTTGTAGTTTTTCACCTGTATTCTAGGCTTTTCGTGCTATTCTTGTTGTTTTTCACCTGTATTCTAGGCTTTTCGTGCTATTCTTGTAGTTTTTCACCTGTATTCTAGGCTTTTCGTGCTATTCTTGTAGTTTTCCACCTGTATTCTAGGCTTTTCGTGCTATTCTTGTTGTTTTCCACCTGTATTCTGGGCTTTTCGTGCTATTCTTGTTGTTTTCCACCTGTATTCTAGGCTTTTCGTGCTAGTCTTGTTGTTTTCCACCTGTATTCTGGGCTTTTCGTGCTATTCTTGTTGTTTTTCACCTGTATTCTAGGCTTTTCGTGCTATTCTTGTTGTTTTTCACCTGTATTCTAGGCTTTTCGTGCTATTCTTGTTGTTTTTCACCTGTATTCTGGGCTTTTCGTGCTATTCTTGTTGTTTTTCACCTGTATTCTAGGCTTTTCGTGCTATTCTTGTTGTTTTTCACCTGTATTCTAGGCTTTTCGTGCTATTCTTGTTGTTTTTCACCTGTATTCTAGGCTTTTCGTGCTATTCTTGTTGTTTTTCACCTGTATTCTAGGCTTTTCGTGCTAGTCTTGTTGTTTTTCACCTGTATTCTAGGCTTTTCGTGCTAGTCTTGTAGTTTTCACCTGTATTCTAGGCTTTTCGTGCTATTCTTGTTGTTTTCACTGTTTCTAGGCTTTTCGTGCTAGTCTGTTGTTTTTCACCTGATCTAGGCTTTTCGTGCTAGTCTTGTAGTTTTCACCTGTATTCTAGGCTTTTCGTGCTAGTCCTTGTAGTTTCACCTGTATTCTAGGCTTTTCGTGCTATCTTGTTGTTTCCACTAGTATTCTAGGCTTAATCGTGATAGTCTTGTAGTGTTTCACCTGTATTCTAGGATTCGTGGTATTCTTGTAGTTTTTCACCTGTATTCTAGGCTTTTCGTGCTATCTTGTAGTTTTCACCTGTATTCTAGGCTTTTCGTGCTATTCTTGTAGTTTCACCTGTATCTAAAGGCTTTCGTGCTATTCTTGTAGTTTTCACCTGTTCTAGGCTTTCGTGCTATTCTTGTAGTTTTCCACCTGTATTCTAGGCTATCGTGATAGTCCTTGTAGTTTCAACTGTATTCTAGCTTCGTGCTATTCTGTAGTTTTCCACCTGTATTCTAGGCTTATCGTGATAGTCTTGTAGTTTTCACTTGTATTCTAGGCTTTTCGTGCTATTCTTGTAGTTTTCACCTGTATTCTAGGCTTTTCGTGCTATTCTTGTAGTTTTCCACTGTATTCCTAGCTTATTCGTGCTATTCTGTAGTTTTCACCTGTATCTAGCTATTCGTGCTAATTCTGTAGTTTTCAATGTATTCTAGGCTTTCTGCTATTCTTGTAGTTTCACCTTATTCTAGCTTTCGTGCTATCTGTAGTTTTCACCTGTATCTAGCTTTTCGTGCTATTCTTGTAGTTTCCACTGTAATTCTAGGCTTATCGTGATAGTCTTGTAGTTTTCACCTGTATTCTAGCTTTTCGTGCTATTCTGTAGTTTTCACCTGTATCTAGGCTTTTCGTGCTAGTCTTGTAGTTTTTCACTGTATCTAGCTTTCGTGCTATTCTTGTAGTTTTCCACCTGTATTCTAGGCTTTTCGTGCTATTCTTGTAGTTTTTCACCTGTATTCTAGGCTTTTCGTGCTATTCTTGTAGTTTTTCACCTGTATTCTAGGCTTTTCGTGCTAGTCTTGTTGCATCGTCTTGGCCGCGGGACGCTCCATTATTGCCCGCGATATTTGAAGGCAGATTGGCGATTAAGATAGAATAAGAGAAGACAACTAATGAAAGACCCAGACAGCATGAAAAAACACGTCAGGGAGTGCCGTTGAAGAAGGCCTGACTCCCGACCCACAACTGAACTGAACTAGCGATTGTTCATGGATTCCGGGTTTCACATGGATTCCGGGTTTCACATGGATTCCGGGTCTCACATGGATTCCGGGTTTCACATGGATTCCGGGTTTTTCATGGATTCCGGGTTTCACATGGATTCCGGGTTTCACATGGATTCCGGGTTTCACATGGATTCCGGGTTTCACATGGATTCCGGGTTTTTCATGTTACGCTTGATGCTTGTCAGGCACTCGGGACCCATATTCTCCACGAGTGCCTACGAAACAACTCAAAATCAGTGTACGAAACAACTCAAAATCAGTGTACGAAACAACTCAAAATCAGTGTACGAAACACTCAATCAGTGTAGAAACAACTCAAAATCATGTACGAAACAACTCAAAATCAGTGTACGAACAATCAAAATCATTGTACGAAACAACTCAAAATCAGTGTACGAACAACTCAAAATCAGTGTACGAAACACTCAAAATCAGTGTACGAAACAACTCAAAATCAGGCCGAAACAACTCAATCAGTGTACGAACAACTCAAAATCAGTGTACGAAACAACTCAAATCAGTGCACGAAACACTCAAAATCAGTGCACGAACACACTCAAATCAGTGTACGAAACAACTCAAAATCAGTGTACGAAACAACTCAAAATCAGTGTACGAAACAGCTCAAAATCAGTGTACGAAACAACTCAAAATCAGTGTACGAAACAACTCAAAATCAGTGTACGAAACAACTCAAAATCAGTGTACGAAACAACTCAAAATCAGTGTACGAAACAACTCAAAATCAGTGTACGAAACAACTCAAAATCAGTGTACGAAACAACTCAAAATCAGTGCACGAAACAACTCAAAATCAGTGTACGAAACAGCTCAAAATCAGTGTACGAAACAACTCACAAACCTTGGGTACGAAACGACTTATGTACGAAACTCCCTGTAACCTGTGAGACGGCGGGACCTTATCTGACCTAGCTTTCCTTCGTTTAACCATGCACTGAGCGGCCTTTGAACGCTATGAACGCGTCTACAGTCTTACTCTAGGCCTACATGTGGAGTTATAGCAGCCTACGAGGTCACACCAGGTCACACGAGGTCAATATAGGCCGTCCTGTGCTGTTCTTCAGAGACAAATGAAAATATAAACTAACCTAACCTAACCTAACCTAACGATGTATGTAAAAAGTATGCAGTATGAATGACAAGCTATAATATCATCCCAGCCAGTTTCCCAGCCCTCACAAAGCCCACACCCACACACCCACACACACCCACACCCACACACCCACACACACCCACACCCACCCACACACACACACCCACACACACACACACACCCACACACACCCACACACACACCCCCACACACACACACCCCCACACACACACACACCCACACACACCCACACACACCCACACCCCCACACACACACCCACCCCCACACACACACACACCCACCCACACACACAACACACACACACACACACACACACACACCACACACAACCCACCCACACCCACACACACACCCACACACACCCACCCCTACCTTAGTATAGGAGACCGGCGGCAGCGACTGATTGATGCCTGAGGTCTGCGTGGCCATGGTCAGCAGGGTGGTCACGCCTAGAGACACGCGAGCCGGTACCGCGTTTTGGTCTAGCCAGAAGGAGACCCAAGACACGATGACCAACATGCAGCAGGGGATGTAGATGGTCAACAGGTAGTAGGAGAACTCCCGCTTGAATAGTAGGTCCACTTTTAAACAGGAGTACGCGCCTGCCAGAACATAGGAACATAAGAACATAGGAACATAGTAACATAGGAACATAAGAACATAGTAACATGAATTGTGAATTGGCTGAAATAGGGACTTCTAATCATTGTAACTGAAAACTGACAACAGATTCGTGTTCAGCATGCCCGATAACTGCTGGCAACTCATTTTCAAGCAAATCTATTTTTCAAAAAATATTTTCGGATTTCTGGCTGCTCAAAAATATTCCAAAATTGACGAAAATCAGGTTTTTGTTATTTTGCCGCAAAACTATGAGTCGCAGGAAAACTTATGGAAGTAACAAAGGTTCATCTTGAGGTGTTCTACAGGACGCAGTCATCGGCTTGTCAAAACACCTCATGGTTGTCGAGAAAATTGATATTTTGTATAAATGTACGAATATGCTATTTTCTCGGTTATTTACCAATCAATATTTTTTTGCTTTACGCCAAATGACAGCCCTTGATCTACTGCATACTTAGGTTTTTACCTCTTGCATTTATCTGCCTTAGTTTTTTAGTTATTGAAAAAAACGTGATTTTAAAAAAAAAATCAAGGTGTACCCCTTGCAAAATTTGCAATATTTTTTGAAAAATAGATTTGCTTGAAAATTATTTGCTAGCAGTTATCGGGCATGCTGAACACGAATCTGGAATCAGTTTTCAGTTACAATGATTAGAAGTCCCTATTTCAGCCAATTCACAATGACATGATACTTCCAGATAGTCCTTAAAAACCACAAATTAGACAAAACTTACTACAAGACAAACAACATGCTAGGCATTGCTAGATTAATCATGACTTCATACAC
>JACEEZ010007815.1:0-20269 GCA_016584305.1 Chionoecetes opilio | reverse complement strand
CTTTTAAAAAAAAAAAAAAGTTTGGGCATGTACATATGAAAAAATACATAGTAAGCCTCGTCCTTGTTTCCCGCGATGCAATAAATAAAAAAAAATCAAAGTATGATGAAAATGGAAAGCTTAAACTATATTAAAACTGCACAAAAATAGCACAAATTACGGTGTTTAAATTATAACTAACAAGGTGGTTTTATATAACGCTTTCTGTATCAATGATTCAAATCTTTATGACGTACGTTGTTGATGCGCGAGTCATTTAAATAAAAAATCCAATCATAAAAGCAGATCAAAAATATATAAATGTTCCTTAAGTGTAGACAGAATCGTGTGCTCCCCAGGACGTAGGAGGGCAAGTTTGAGCCCAAAAGACCATTGTTTTCCACCCAAAAGGATAATGTCAAAACTTTCGCGTGTTGTCGTTTTGCTAAGCCCAAAGCGTCGCTGTGTCGAGAATGGTGAAAGAGTTAGAAAGGCTCCACCACAGGAGGAAAAACTTTGAAAAAAATCATTGAATCGTATCAAAAAGATGAAATTTGTAAAGGAAAAACTCTGAAAAAAGATACCTAAAAATATAATAGAATAACGTTTCGTCTGGGTGGTCCAATATTTACAAGTCTATATTAAGGACCCAAGAAGCACGCACACAAACAAAGGAAAAGAAATATACAAGTCCTAAAAGATTAATGAGGACTGGTACGTCTAAGGAATTTTTGTTTACAGACTTTCCAAACCAGGTGAAAAATTACGTGAGCTGAAGGTAAGAAAGGAGGTATATTGTGCCGCCTGATGAGAAAATATGATCCCTGGCCAGAAATTCTTAAGACTGATGGTGGTGGATGTCTTTCTGTCTGAATTTCAAAAGGATTTATGAATCTAGCTTTTCTTATCACGACATTATCTTTTTGACCTAAGGATATCAAAACCCCCTCCATCTCATGGCTCGAGCATAATACTTTTCACATCCAAAACGATTGGGCATAGACATTATATATCACCTGGTTCAACAACGTAAGGAATATTCTTTTATAAAAACAGTTGTGTTGAGTGTTACTAAAAATACGATTATCTTAGCCAATTATATGAATCCTGGCAACACTAATCATTCACATTGCTATAAGAAATCTATTCCCCAACATCTAAGTTATACCCTTATTGATATATAGTTAATTTATTGCCCTACAATTTTTACCGCCTCATCATGAACTTTAAAATCACGATCGAAAACCTGAACTTCTTTTCCAATCCATTATTCAGACAGTGCAGTTATTTCCTTTCCCCTTTTTCCTTTAAATCATCAGAATTATACATATGCATACACATAGGTGGGCGCAATTAAACGAATTTTTTTATCACTATAACCGATAAATCGATAACGATAACCTTATCGGCGATAACCGATAATCGATAACCGGCAATAAAGTATCGCCCGATAAGGCGAAAAACGATAAATTGATAAATCCAAAATTCCGATACTAGCGATAACGATATTGATATTTTAAATAAAAAATCTTAAATGCTATCAGTAGACTGTTAGAAAACCCTTCATTTACCTTTTGCACACTAAATTTTTCTAAATTCAATGTTTATCCGGCTCTTCACTAAGAAAAGTACTGTTTTAAGTAAAATAACTACATTTGAAAGTTTAAAATACTAAGAATGTCTTTTGCACGGCTCGCCCCTTGCTAAACTGGAACCAAAAAAATAAAATTATCGATTATCGCTAGCTTGGAACCAAAAGTATCGGCGATACCGAGAATCGATGACGCGAGGAAAAATATTATCGGATAACCGTAACCCGATATCGTTATCGCGATAAATTATCGCGATAATTTATCGCAATAACGCCCACCTAGGGTGCGTGCATACACATCCCTTACTTTACCTAAATACATTTTTTCATTATATTTATCATTCATTAGTTTGTTTTCTTTTCTCTAGGCTAATTACGTCTCAAACAGTTGTGTATTAAAGAAATAAGGTTACCTAGAGCTGCCTTTGTTTCTACTTTAACACGGAAATCATTACGTTACACTGTTACATCTTTTCCCATCATTTATCGGTATTTTCCCTTTTCACCTTTAAAATCCCTAACCCTTATAGCATCTTTACGTATGACTTAAACAGACTTAGCACAATTTTATCCTTTTGCTTCAGTTTTAAAAAGTTTTTTAAACCTTTCACAAGTACACTATACTCTATACCCAGAGTCCTAAACAAATACACACACACAAAAAGATAAGTATACGGTACAGAATGACGGTAATCCTGATAAATGGAAGAAATTTGATCACCGTGAGCTTATGTCGTAAAGGGAAAGAGATTACATGTATCGATAGAAAACATTCCATTCGAAAAAGAAGACAAAGGAGAAGAGGAAGAGAGAAAAATACAAATGATGGAAAGAATCGGGTCAATCATTAAATGAACGAGCATATGACGGAGAAAGAAAAAAAAATCATCAAATAAACTTTCGTTAAGCTTTCCCCATTCCCTACACTGTGGACTCATACACAAGAGCCCTTGGATAAAAACTCAATAATTTAAAAAAAAGTGTCGTATTTTATCTTTACTTGCCTTCCTTTTCCTTTGTCCCGTATTTAAAACTCTCTTAAAGGGAAAAAATGCAGGAAAAATAAAGGAAAAAAGAAAAATAACAGAAAGGAAAATACCATCAGGCGCTGAACTGAATACAAAGATGGAAATCCACCTTTTTAAATTCAAGGGGGGACTAATGTTATCTGCCTCTCATGGTGCATTTGAAACATTTCCTTGTCTCGTCTTCAGTAATATGGAAATGTTGACTGGACTCTGCTACACTCGCTCGTATATCTATCTAATGTAGGTGATCAGTTATTTTTTTTTGAAATATACATCCTAAACACAATCCCAAATATTTTTATCAATATCTATATTCTAGCCACGACATAGCTTATAAAAAAAGCCATCAACAGTCTGCAAAGTATTGTACTGGGTTACTTCATGTTTTGTTATAAAGTACAAAAAAACATAGAAAGTAAGGAAGCTACAAGGAAGGTAATGGTTTTATACCAACTTATTTTCCCAAGGTAAGCCTCTTTTTCTTATCAATATATTCTAACTGGATAAGATAAGAACAGTAAATGTTGTACAAAATGGGTTTGGGTTTCAGCAAACTTCTATCCTCTTCGTGGTTCTGCTGCTGACGAGTCTGATAACGAGAAAAAACAGGTACACTTTGACTGCCAGTACATCGAAGAGCAAAGCTGTAATGGCAAAGGGAACCCAATCTGGCTAAAATTATTGGCAGGGAAGGGATCAGCTTCTCCTTCCATCATGTAATCCTTAGCAAATGCGATCCAACAGACGCCTCGGCGGGATGGACGGTGAAGACTTGTCCGTCTGTGTGTGTACCACTATGGAGCATCATATTTCTATTTTTTTTTCATGGTTATTTGGACAATTCTCCTCATTTATGGAAGAAAAAAAGACGTCAATGATCGCAACGCCCACGTACAAAGTGGGTGCGTCATGGTCTTTGTCAAACAAAGACGCATTCCACGTAGATTGATAAATAGTGTGTATACGCTCACATCCATATCGGTTGTGTTTATAAAGGGTGACGATATCTATACTGATGATTAAGTTTCTTTTTCTAACTTCAGTTCTTTTTGGCAGGTCAGTGCACACTCTGGCAGAAAAAATACTTAATAATTTTTGACTATGACTAGTTCATGCGCATTTATCAAAATAAACCCAATGGGGCTATGGGCATGTATTAAACAAACAGTTGATCGTCTGCCCGTCACGGATGACACTTTAGGGCTGCGTCAAAAGAGCCTGGAAGTCTGTTAACCATGTATTAATGAATCCATCACAGTCTGTACTGGCGACGTGACCAATATCCTACAACTAGAGGGGCTATTGTACACTAAATTAATGTTTTAACACACGGTAAGGGAACATAAAGATAAGGTGCCTCCATGAAAAAATGGAGAGGGACGAAGAGATAAAACAATGTAATACATGGCTGGAAAATGGAAAGAAAAAACAATACGAAAAAAAGCGTGTATGGCGGCCAAGGCTTGTTCGGAGATCAATAGAGAGCGGCTGTAGGCCTCCACCAGAAACCTACCACCAGTACCTACGCTCCTCCTCTGCCGCTCCACATCATTTACTCCACTATAGTTAAAAGATCGAGTGAGAAATGAAGCTGACGCCCCTTTAAAGGTCTGGACATCATGCAGTGTGTTGCTCATTGACTTCCCCACAATCGTTTCGAGGAGGTGCGTGGCGACTCACCAGAAAAATTCTACTGAAGAGTCGATACAACAAAAATTAACTTGAGTTTTAACAGGAAACTTTCTTCGTAAAGAAGGAACAAGGTATGTGGATTTAACGCTTTGAAAGAATTCAGTTTGTGCGAAAAAAAAAAAAGTAAAAATGTAACATGAGCACATGTGAAACCACATTCTGGAAACCCAACAAAGATGTAAATTATTTCTGCCTCTCGCGATGTTAAACCCCCCGGTACAGGAAAGTTCCCAGTTCGAATTAAGTATTAAGTGTAAAGGGTTTATGAAAGGAGTTGGATGTAAAGACATGACACCCCACACACCGGTGTGCTGGAATGATGGCGGGGTGAAATATGGATGACAGATACGTTTTGGAGTGTTTGAGACTCACTGCTGTGTTGGCAGCAATTTTGAAGCGCTGTTTTAGATTTGCTATTATTCTGTAGATCTTGGCAATGCTCTCGTGGAAGGTATTCATTCCTTCAAAACCCTTTTTCCGCGTTTTCCCAAACAGCAGAGTTTGCAACTGAGCAAATACAGCTCGCGTGTGTACGCACTGAGCTCCATCAGAGGCTGCTTTCTGCTCGTCGGGGAAGCCAACGCCATCATATGTAACCTAAAATTACGCTGACCATTATTAGTCTAGCGTATAAAAGAAGCAGTAAAAAAAACCCTATTTACTGAACCACATACAAATTCTTCAGAGATCTTCTTCATACGATTTGCCTCTGTGTAATCATTTGCGTCTTCAATCACGCTGCAAAAATGATCCTAAAAATATTTTCTATAGATTTGGAAGAAACTACAAGCGGGTTAAAACCACATAAAATAATGTATGCATTCATTTATTTATTATTTTATCTATGTTACATATCAAAATTTCGCCTTCCGGGCTCCACCATGCTGGCTTCCCCTGGCAGCCACCAGACCGCAGCCGACCACTCGGTAAATGTACCAACACAATTTCCGGTCTTTAACGAGAAAACGTTACATAAACAGCTTGGCATGTTGCAGGTTTCTTTCAATATTATTTCTTCACAACTTTCCATACTTTTCATGAAGGGAAATTTTTAAGATTTCTAGTCTGTCTGTCTGTCTGTTGTATGTATGTATGTCTGTCTGTCTTGTCTTTAGCTCAACACAGGATCTACCCAGAAAGCACAGCACAACGAGACCCACGGGACGTTCTTCCCCCCCAGGTAGCACATTCAAAGGTCATGGCCCTCCCACCCATGCAGTGACCGCGGCTTAACACAGTGCAGCCACGCAGCACAAGGGGAAAAACGTGCGAGGAGCAGACCACGGCACGTTATAACAAAGACGATAAAAAACAACAGCACATAGGGTTCATTACAGCTTGCTTCATCTGGGAGCAATACATAACAGAGCATGGTGATGGACTCTACAAAAAAAAACAAAGGAGATGGAAAAAGGAAAAAAAGACAAGGCAAGGAGCAAAAAGTGGGAAGAGTGAGAACATGGAAGGTCTTGAATCAGACGACCTCGGTTCCAGCGTCACCACGATAGCAAGAAACACGCCCATGCAGGTGTAATTCAAAAGGGAGTTGGAACAGCAGCGCCAAATTATAAAATCATAATCAAAGTAAGTCAATAGAAAAATCTCGGGGCCCCTTTTACCAAACGTATCAGTCTTACTTCAAACTAAAGCCGCGAGAGTACCTTAGCCCTTGCTTCAAACAATCGGGCAATCCTGCCCATTGTGAAGGCTCTAAAGAATGTCTCATCCCAAAGAAATGCCTGGGAAGAGCATTGAAGTGTGACAATTGTACGTAGAGTCAATCTAAACATCCTCTGGGGAAGAGAATGGCAAATAGAAAGTGGACTTATTTAAAGCTACAGAGCTGTGCGCCACAGACACCAGTGTGTTGATGACGCGGGCGCGATTTCAATCATTCTCCCTCAGCATGAGAGGGATGGGGCCGCGGGGGGATATCTGGATCCTAAACCCCCTTCTTCTCAGCTTGAATTAGCCAGCAGTGGGACGTTCAGATGTAGAGCGCTGCAGTCTTCAATACCTAATATTTAATCTTTGCAAAGTATATCGACTCTATGCTTACTGTTACAATTTGGTATCTAAAAATGTGCTTGTACTAAAAATACATCAAATAATTAGTTTGCTAAAGCTACAAGAAAGCATACATATGGAAGTAACTGTATCGCAGTATTTACTCGTGTCGCTAGCCATGAGAACAGCAATGGTGGCGCGGGCATCAGCCTTTGAGCCCCGACATGAATAAACACCAAGTGGAGTGTGGATGGGCGGCAAGGCTTTAATGGATGGAGTGACTTTAGAATTGGGGCAGGAACGATGGTGGTGTGCCGCTCCGTGTAGAGGAAAGTGACCTGGCGGGGCGGGGATTTACGCGATGGGGTTATGCGGAGGAGAAAGGTCGCCACTTTGCCTGATGGAAAACCTGTGTTGGCTGCTAAGGCAAGGAAGGAAGGAAAGGAAGGTCACGGCCTTCCTCTCGTCCAGCCTGCTCCAGGGCCCGCGCCGCTCCTCCGACCTACACACCAGCAGGAATCCTTAAACTCAGCCTGCATCTCTTATCAGCCTCTTCACCTTTTCCTAATGACCACACCACACTTTTCTCTCCCAGTAAAAGAAACTAGGAAATAGACGTCCACACTAAAGATGTGGAACGTGTCCAAGCTCGCACAAGCTAAAGTCAACTTTTTAAATACCCTCACCTTAAAATACTGTCTGTCTACTAAAAGTAAGGTAATCAGTAAAATAATATTACTTACGAAAACATGCCACATGTTGATCTAGACGAGTGAAGCGAGCTTGGACACCTATTTATGCCGAATTCATTCTTTGGTACTAAATAGATTGGTTAATCTGTCATATAGGCTTCTAAATATATTTACTCCACGAATGGGGGAAAGGAGGCTACAGGCGCAAAGGAAGAAATTTGGCACAGAAGGTTATATTTCGTCTCTTAACTCATTTATGCAGGAACTATTCACTATCTGAGAAACAAATACGAGTTAATGTATGTCTAATGTATTTTTATTTACAGATTATACGCGTAAAACTGCTCATTGTCCATAATAGTTCCTGCATAAATGAGTTAAGAGACGAAATATAACCTTCTGTGCCAAATTTCTTCCTTTGCGCCTGTAGCCTCCTTACCCCCATTCGTGGAGTAAACATTTTACAAGCCTATATGACAGATTCACCAATCTATTTAGTACCAAAGAATGAATTCGGCTGAAATAGGTGTCCAAGCTCGCTTCGCAAAAAAAAAAGCGAATTATTCGTTTGAAATACGTAATCGGCAACTCGTCACCTCAGGATTCCCACGAGCCAATCAGAGGCCTAGCTACGTTGTCAGCCAATCAGCGTTCAGGAACCACTGGGCGGCCATGTTTACTTATTATCCCAGATATACAGACATATTAAGAGTAAATAAGCTGAGATTTTCCCTTAGAGAAACTCTAACACGTAGAGAAAATTAAAACTAGCTCACTTCCAATGTAATTTTTAGATAGAGAGTGGTTTAACACGTAGAGAAAATTAGAGTTAGCTCACTTCCATATAGACTTATTTAATGGGAAATAAGGCGAGATTTATCCTTAAATACCTTATTTATGTGACAATTATAGTGACAATAGGAGTATTGCTTTTGATAAATATAGGGTAGACGATAATACATTTGCCGCCATATTAGCCTTTCAGCGTAATATTCTCCTGAAATATATGACATCATAGTTTAATCCCGGGTTTAAATGGAATATTTTGACGTGTTTTCGCTAAGTGTCTCCCGCTGAATACTACAGAGACGTACTGAGGGTATACCTTGATGCGCTGATCCTAGGTTCGAGTCCCGCTTCCCAGAGATTAGCTTCTATGGACCACTGTGGCCCGCGCCGTAACCGTGGCCGCGGTGGTACGGGGCTGACGCCGTTATAGTGGACGAGAACTGCGCGTTCGCTCTTTAGGTCAGACACACACACTGAAGGGCTAACACCTCACTCTTAACCTCTCTCGCTTTACCACATACACCACACTGTCACTACACACCTGTACGGCCTCGCAACACACCTGTCAACTGGTATCACCGTAAATAAATGACTTGGAAGTTCGACGGTGTCGTCGAAAACGTATTCCGTCGAACCTTCCTGTTACCATCCTAACACCCACCCACAAACCCACATACACTATCACAACCCTACACACTCCTGACACATACACACACCCTAAAAATACAGCCCACCACACACCCTATATCCTAACACACGGATACAGTTGATTCGGGCCGCCAGTTGAATCAGGCCGCCTATATTAAATGCATACCAAGCATGCATTTATGCATAACCTTATAATAGTGGAGCGGTCGTGGCCAAAAAGGGCCTTATTTAAGGAGTACCCTCCACACTTTAGAACAAGGCAAATGAGGTATTGTGGATTCGTTAGGATGTCTACTTTATGAATAAAGATGTTTTACAGTCAGATTATAATTAAAAAAAATGGCCATTTAACCCATTTAAACCCATTCAACCATAAAAAAATCGAGAATTTTTAATATCCTAAAAATTATTATTTTTGGGACTTACAAAGATTTACTACACTATTAGGATGTCTACTTTATGAAAAATGATGTTTTATAGTCAGATTCTTATTAAAACATGGCCATTTAACCCATTTAACCCATAAAAATTTGAGAATATTGGAATATCTTAAAAATTGTTATTTTGGCATTTACAAAGATTACTTACAGTATTTACATCATCATGTCCATATCATCTCCGACTTCATCTCCATTTGCTACCTCACTTATCTCCGGCCGATTCGCACATTCTCCACCACAGGAACAAATGTCAATGCACTCAAGCCCAGCAACGACACACTGGCATTTTTGTCCGCGACAACCTTTGTCAGTGCAGTACAAATGAGTTAGGTCTCTAACCTCTGCTGGTGCCGATTCATTCTTGTACATTGCTGGACGCAGTTCATCCTTTGCATTCACATGCCAACCATGGCCAACTGGGTTCATGTTCTCAGGTTTTGCGATGTGACTCTGACACCACACTGCTACTTGGTATTGGGCCCGCAATACATGTTGTTCAAAAGGCATCATCTGTTGGTGGCAGTAAGGATGCGGGCTTATCAGTTGTGGTGGCGAGTACGAAACGAAGCTCATTCAGTGAACTGAGATTTTTAGTTTTTTTACCATGCATGAGGAGGACAAATCGCCTTGCAGTATCTAGGAAAGTAGGCACATCCTGGAATGCTTCCAGGCCCTGTAAGGCATCTGAATTTTTGGTGAGAGCTGAATATGCCGTTCGCTTTCCAAGTCTGTATAGAGCACTTGTCGTGTCACATCCTGACAGAGCATGCACGGCTGGTAATGACTTGCATGCTGCTTTGCCGAGTTTGGTACTGATATGGTGAACAGGTATGAATCGTTCCTTTGAGACGAATTTCCCTGAGTGCCCAGCATGCATATATACTTCATCGGCCAGTGCTCCCCTGCTCCAGTAATACACCAACAAGACGAGGACATCCGTGTCGTCACACCGAATGATTATCCTTGGATGGTCTCTCGATAACATGATTGCATGCAATACCAGACGAGTGTCCGCCTCCTCTTGTGTGCTGTACAACCCTCAAGACTGGACACACCCACTTCATTCAGAACTTTGACCACTTCTCCATCTTCAAATCCATCTGCCAGTACTATCGATTTATCTGCAGGCAGGAGATCTTGTTCATTGTCACAGATGTACTGACAGATGAATGAAGCTAAACTAGCCTTGTTGGTACTGGTTTTGAGGAAGTTCCTGTAGTTCGGGACGTCCCTGTTCCCTTGTATCTGGTAGTTGAATCCGGAATCCATCATTCCTCGTCTGTGTCGTTCAGTCGACTTAATTGACTGTATCTGTCGTACCGGTCAAAGACCAACGTCAAAAACGTCAATGGAAGGATCCATGGTCACTGTCTCAGAAGACGCACAATTCGGTCCAGAACCCCCTTTCCAAGATCATGAAAAGTCTTGAAATGATTCTCGTTCAGGGCCTGACACATTGCCATGCCATCAATGAGGTATGCAGCAGACTGCGATGACGTCGGGGAATTCTGACTAGGAAGGACAAGAATTTCATCCGTATTTGCTTCCAGCTTTTTGGCAAGATCTGCTTTGTTGGTCTTCCTCATCAAAACCATCATCGTGGAACATTGAGGCGGGAACAGCTGCCAATTCGTAGGAGAGGACCTTGCGCATATCCACATCACGGTTCTTTGACACTGCAAGCAGTCTTCTGAAGAGTACCTCCGTATCGATCATTATCTTCCCTTCCTTCACTGGAAAGACACTTCCTCATAGCAGAAAACGTTTTGACTACTGTCTTGGGATTGGATCCCAGAAATTCTCTTTTTTTCGTCCCCAAGCCTTTCTTTCGTGAACTGATTGAGCATTTCCCGACCCTTTTGTGGCACTCCCTTCATCGACTCTTCGACTTCTTCTGATGCCACCTGACCACTAGTTATATTAACTAGGGAGGTTGCCAGACTTTCCAGGTCAAATGGATCTTGGCATTGTTCCTTGATGACTTTAACATCATTCTGGTCCTTGGTCACTCGAGCATGTCCAAGTTCTTCATGTGTATTCTTGGACTTGGTAAGTGTACACATTTCTTTGAATCGTTCTGCGTATTCCCCGGTTATGTGGCGGGTCAGCAGCCAGCGAACTAAGTCTCCTTTCCTCAGTGTGTAACCGATGACACCATCTTGGCTTTTAGCCTCGTGATTGATACTCTGTTCGAGAGCCTGATCCGTAGGAACGCAGTTTAAAGTCCTTTCTGAGCGTTTCACAACGAAACCACCTTCCGACATGTGCTGAAACATTCGTTGAGCTTGCGCCTCCAAGTGACGCATTTCCGCAACATAGACTGGGGTGTATCGTGAATAGTTGCTGCGGCCTGCCAGAAAGAAATACGGTATGACTTCAAGGACGGCGGTAAGGTGCATTTCAAAATCAGCCTCACGGTCTGCCCGAAGTAACTTCAGGAGGGTGTCACCAGCATCCAGAAAGCTAATCCAGTAATGGAATGTTGCTGATTGTTCTCTTCCTGTGTCTTTGAGCTTCTTCATTGTACTGAGAAGAGAGGATGACAAGCACATTTCAATCTCCTGACACACAGCAGTGCAGGCTTCCGGGGATTGCATTTTGAAGGTATTCTCTAGATCTGCAATTAAGTGCGTGGTCTCATCATCCAACCAGAGCAACTTGTTTTTCATTGCAAAGGTTTCGGCAGCTGATAGATATAAGTGAAACAGTGCTTCGTGTACCAGTCTGATTCCTCTTAGACCTCTGGCATACTGCTTCCCTTGCAACATTAAACTCATGGACGCAATGAGCATACACTTCAGGTACTGTCAGCATGTTGTGGAGACCAACATCACTAAACAGCTTCCCTATACTGGCTATGAAAGCCATAGTCAGATGCATCCCACCAAGCCTCATCGTCACTCGACCAGCCAAGGGATCTGGCTCAGTCCAGAGAATCTGTTCAGCCTTGCTATATATTGCCAGGTCAGCAGTGACCAGAACATGTTCTTGTCCCACTGCATTTGCAATTTCAACCAATTTCAGAAAAGGGTGTGTAGATCGTAGATAAGTCAGAGGGTGGCGCATTAATGAATGGGAGATACCATATTCGAGTCTGTGGAATTTCTCTCTCGCTAACTAGATAATTGAATCCACCCCAAGCCGGAATACGTGAGGTTTCAGGGGGACTTGCACGGGCCTTTTCCCAAATCAAGTCTTTTATTACCACATCACTAGCAGACTTATCCAGTTCTTTGACTTCCCATTTCACACATGGTTCTGGTTTAGTATGGGGTTTGTTGTAGCGTTTGATTTCCTCCTCATCACAGCTCTGTGCATCTAGGTTTTAGGTTTGATCTTGGAATGCAAGGTGTTTCTTCTGGCCTAGGAGACCTTTGATACAACACCACAGCCATTGAATGTGTAGGGGTTTTTTCCGTCTATTGTCTGTTCATTTTGATCAAAATTGTCAATTGCGGCATCAACAGTGGTCTTAATAACATTCTCAGGATCATAGACAGAAATGTCACGTGGTATATGAACGTCAGACTTTGTTGACAGCTGGTCCAAAGCAATGGCAGTGAGGAATCTACGCACTTCATCATAAGGTATGCTGTGTGACAGGTCATCTATCAGCTCTCGACAACCATGGTCGTGGTGCAGCTTGACACCTAAACCAAATGTTATTGGGGTATGGATTTTACAAACTAGAGAAATCATGTTGTGACATATTGCAAGAACTCTCATTTCAATGTTTCCATGTGAGTCTCAGATTCATAGCTTGTAGCGCTGTCAAAGTCTTTTTTAAGTACACCATGCAATGAAATCATACAAAGGATTCGGAACAAAGTCCTTGCACTTTTTTGTCTCCATATTCCCACTAGAATCATAACGATCAGATTGAAATGTAATGTCACCGATACAATTCCTGATGATACCAGCTGCCTTATGCAAGACAACAGCGTCCTCTTCTGAATTGACATCATCAGAGGATTCGAGTTCACATTCACCAATTTCATTTACATGCACTTGTAGCCTCACAAACATGTTTCAAGGCCTCGGCAACTGTGATATCCCCTGAGCATACAAGATCAGACTTCCCAGGCTGGACGATGAATGAATCCCGTCTCCGAAATGCTTCTGTAATTTTTCCTTCAAATCTCCATGTAGTACAAGACTCGTTGGTTTTAGAGTTGACCTCTGCTGATATAGCGACCAATCATTCATTCAGGACAGACAAGGTTGTGATAGAGATGGTTTTGGACAGGACAGTCTCATCAATCTCCTTACACAAACTTTTGAAGGCGCACGCATTGTCAGATTTATCAACCTTAGCCCTAGCACTAGCAGCTTTAATATTGGTAAGCGAGATGTAATGCGAATAGCAAGAGCGATGATATTTTGCATCCATTGCAAACAAGTCAGTGTTTGACAGCATTCGCATTTGAATCTCATAGTCGTTTCTCTGAATGGCTGCATCAAGCACTCTTTGCCGGTGGGTGGACCCCGTCCCAGTTGAGACGTTCGACAGTTTCTCCTTCCAGCTATGTGATTTCCCACATATGAAACAGCCTGATCGAATGTCAAATTGCGACGTGTCATATCGCCGGAGACGAGACAGTCCAACCGTAGGCCCACTAACCTGTTGCGCCATCGTCAGCGTCAGCACATGTACCAGTGTTTCTTTAGGCTATCTGGATATTCCTCTTGTTCGTATAATTTGCTCTGCACTTTTGGTGGAATTTGATAACAGTATCTCCTTTTTGGATGTCGTTTTTCACTGGAAAAAAGCCGATCATAGACACCATCTTTACGAAGTTCGGCAGCTTTCAGAATGGATTTCAATCCTTCGACTCCAGGATTCTGGACAACTGGGTTATCAGCTTTGATTTTGGATAATGAAGTCTCGCAAAATACGCAGCATTCGCAAAGACTCGTTCTTTTCCTCTTTAGAGTGGGTTCTTCTGGTGGTTCCATACTTTCTTCAACCTGCAAGGAAAAAAACATACACAATTAGAAAGTGATAAAGTAACAATGAGTGTAACGTTTTGCGCAAGGGTTTCTTTGTATAACTGAAGACAAAGTACGAGTCAAAAATGGCCAAAAAATGGGTAAAACCCATAATTTTGGGGTATTTGGGGGTCCAAAACACCATTAAAGTGGGTTTCAACCCCATATATTGTGAGAGTGTACTTGGCAGAAAGGAATTAATGCGATGTTACCAAGTTTTCAATCTTTGTAAGTGCCAAAATAACAATTTTTAAGATATTCAAAAATTCTCAATTTTGTATGGGTGAAATGGGTTAAATGGGTTAAATGGCAATGTTTGAATTAGAACTTGACTGTAAAACATCGTTTTTCACAAAGTAGACATCCTAACGTATCCAACGATACCTAATTTGCCTTGTTCTAAAGTGTGGAGGGGTCAAACTACAATTTTGGCTCTTGGCCGCTGCACTAATAGGTTTTAATAAAACCTAACCTAACCTTAACCACAAAGTATACCTAACCTAACCTAACCTTAACCACAAAGTATACCTAACCTAACCTAACCTAACCTAACCTTAACCACAAAGTGTACCTAACCTAACCTAACCTAACCTTAACCACAAAGTATACTGTCTGCTGGGTATGCATGCTAATATAGGCGGCCTGTTTCAATTGGCGACCCGAATCAACGGATACCCTAACTCACCCCTACACAACCTAACACATCCTAAAACACAACCAACACACACACAAACCCTTAAACATCCCCATACAACCCTTACATCCTTACACACCCACCCACAGCCCCACATACGCTATCACAACCCCACACACATCCTGACACATACACACACCCTAACATATTCCCATACAACCCTGACACCCTGATTCACCCTTACATACCCCCACACACAGATTCCCACACCCTTACACCCCCACACACCCTAGAACACCTTTACACACCCTAAAACACACCCCACACACCCTAAAACACCTTAAAATCCCCCACAACAATTTCAAAACAAAACGTCAAAACATCCTACACCAGAATCCTACGCGGGTATCCTAATATCCTTCCCACCTCGTATCCTGGCACTGTAGGACTCTGGGACGCCGGGTGGATTGTGTAGGACGCGTAGACAACACTATCACACTATCCTACTAATATCCTAACACTATCGAGCCTCTGAGAAGCCAAGGCAAGGCTAACACCCAACCACAAACCCACACTCAAACTCACACAGTTGCCAGATCACCCTGATAAAAATATCCTTATTTGGAAATTAAAACTCCCCTTTTGACTCATATTTCCCGTCACACACACGCACACGCACATAAAAATATTTAACATGAACTCAATGGTTTCTTTTTTACCCATTTATGCCTTTTTCTTTCCCTTTCGAAGCCAAAACTATTTCGTCAAACTGTAACTTTTGACTTGGCAACACTTTTATGGCCTGCACAGTGCACAGCCTAAAATAAACAGTTTTACGCGTATAATCTGTAAATAAAAATATATTAGACATACATTAACTCTTATTTGTTTCTCATATAGTGAATAGTTCCTGCATAAATGAGTTAAGAGACGAAATATAACCTTCTGTGCCAAATTTCTTCCTTTACGCCTGTATACCCGTTGCCTACAAAAGTAGTCACAAGAAGAAGAAGAAGAAGAATTCGTGGAAACATTTTACAAGCCTATATGACACCTGATTTCGGCTGAAATAGGTGTCCAAGCGAGGACAAAAAAATGTAATGAAATCTGTCATAGTATAGCGTCAGATAAAAATCGTTAAAATCATTAGGCGCATATTAACGACGATTACCTCCGTTTCGTTAATTATCGTGTTTATGAATATATTTAGGAAAGCACATCACACTACTTTAACGTCTAGATTACTTATAGCTACATCGATCGCCACAGTATTAGCTCCAGACCGAGATATCGAATAGAGTACATGCAACACACCACCAGAGATACACAATCGAAATAAACACAGCATGAAGCTCCATGTGACATACATATATATAGTTTCAGATTTACGCCCATAGCACCAGCCGACCACTAACACCACAGCAGGACACGCCACTAACATCACACTAAAACACGCTGAGCTGAGGCAGGGAAGCAACACGCACCTTTCCACTTCAACTTGTCAGCTACGTCGGGACAATATTTTCCTTGTAAACCCTCGCCACTGTTACTGAGGAAGAGACAAGGTTAGTGTGTGTGTGTGTGTGTGTGTGTGTCTGTGTGTGTGTGTGTGTGTGTGTGTGTGTGTGTGTGGTGTGTGTGTGTGTGTGTGTGTGTGTGGTGTGTTGTGGTGTGTTGGTGTTGTGTGTGTGTGTGTGTGTGTGTGTGTGTGTGGTGGTGTGTGTGTGTGTGTGTGTGTGTGTGTGTGTGTGTGTGTGTGTGTGTGTGGTGTGTGTGTGTGTGTGTGTGTGTGTGTGTGTGTGTGTGTGTGGGTGTGTGTGTGTGTGTGTGGTGTGTGCGTGTGTGTGTGTGTGTGTGTGTGGTGTGTGTGTGTGTGTGTGTGTGTGTGTGTGTGTGTGTGTGTGTGTGTGTGTGTGTGTGTGTGTGTGTGTGTGTGTGTGTGTGTGTGTGTGGTGTGTGTGTGGTGGTGTGATGTGTGTGTGGTGTGTGTGTGTGTGTGTGTGTGTGTGTGTGTGTGGTGTGTGTGTGTGTGTGTGTGTGTGTGTGTCTGTGTGTGTGTGTGTGTGTGTGTGTGGTGTGTGTGTGTGTGTGTGTGTGTGTGTGTGTGTGTGTGTGTGTGTGTGTGTGTGTGTGTGTGTGTGTGTGTGTGTGTGTGTGTGTGTGTGTGTGTGTGTGTGTGTGTGTGTGTGTGTGTGTGTGTGTGTGTGTGTGTGTGTGTGTGTGTGTGTGTGGGTGTTTTTGGGTGTGTGTGTGTGTGTTTTGTGTGTGTGTGTGTGTACCCTTGTCGCCCTCACTCAGCCAAACAGAGGCGGACGTGCAACACTCCGCTACGAAAATCCCAATCCCCGGTAAGCCCCTCGGGACATTGGCTATTCCGCCGGCCACTGCCTCGCCTGTCGCCGCGGCTTACCCATGCACGGAGGCGCCCGGGTGATAAGTCGCCTTACACAGGATGATCGACAAGGTTCAGGGATGCTTTCCTGATACATGTATTTGGATTGAAGCTGGGGTAAGATGAGTGACTGACTGTGCCCGACTATGGTATTAACTCCTTCACGCCCAGATCTTTCCTTTGCTATAAAAAATCGTATGTTGTTAGCCATAAAATTACGAAAAGTAACTAAATATACCAAAAACTTTAGTCGACAAGGATACTAAACAAGTCATATATATCAAATATTGCTTATATTCACTGAAAATCGTCTAATGGTAGCCAAATCACAATGGAAATCTCGTTCTGGGTCTCAAAGTTTTAATGCTCGGAACACTTAAATTTACATCAAGTCGCATATTTAACATGCCAGTGTGAAGTGAATAAACAGCGAAAATCTCAAAGGACGCTGGAAAACGAAAATTAGAACAACAGAGATCGTGGGTTCAACATTAGCATTAACTTGTTATTGACGTAGAATTATGTAAATGGGCAAAAACTCCACTGATTATAAGAAAAAATAGAGAAGAAAGAAAGAAAAATAAGAGAAAAAAGAAAAGGCACACTGGAAAACAAGAAAAATACAGAAGCAGGAGACAAGCGAGAGAGGAATTGACAAGTGGGCTGTGACCTTAAAGCCAGTAGACAAATATCTCTCATTGAGCAAATATTTGTTTAGCTCTGGTCCCATAATAACTAAGGAGGGTGGCGCAGAAGGGGCGAGCTGGAGTCTGGGAAGGAGCTGAAGTGAGAAGGGTGAAGGACTGAAGGGGAGCGTCACACCATTTCTTAATTATCAGTGTATTGTCATTGTTTTGTTTATGTCTAAAGTATGCTAATGCCGAAATAATCCTAGCTCATTTTCAGATCCATAGCTCGATACATAACTGCAATTTTTTTTTTATAAAGAAGTTGAACTCTTAATAACGTTCTTATCCAATGACCTACCTACACTGATGAAAAAATTACCAAATATGCATTACAAAATATCCAAACGATTCATCTTTTAAGAAATTTGAATTTCATTCTTCTCAAGTGTTAAAACAAAATTTGGTTTGGATCTCGTAAATGTATTTGCCATTATTTTCAATTGTTTACCCAAATTGAAAAAAAAAAAAAGTTCAGAAAATCACACCTTCATTCTTCTTTCCAATGATATATTTATTGTTTATTAAATTCGGTACAATAGTGGCGAAGTTATTAAAGGAAAACAGGAAAAAGCAAGTTTTTCATTATCGAGGTTTGAGCCGCGCGGTTTAAAAAGTTGCGCGGCCTTTAAACCTCGAGGCTCAGTGAGTCTGAGCAGATGCTGATGCTGGTTTGTTTGTTTACTCTCCCAGCCACGCTCTCTATCACTCTTGAAGTGTTATATGACACTCTGGCTGATGAAGGGCTTGTTCCTCCTTTTCCTCCACCACTGACTATATTATGCCTGTCATTAAGATCCTTCGCAATGATGTTTTCTTTGCCCTTTCTGGCCTAGATCCTCGGAAGGCTTACGGTCCTGACGGAGTCCCTCCTATTGTTCTCAAAAACTGTGCTTCTGTGCTTGCACCTTGCCTGGTCAAACTTTTCCATCTTTGTCTATCTACTTCCACCTTTTCTTCTTGCTGGAAGTTTGCTCACATCCAACCTGTTCCTAAGAAGGGTGACCGTTCTAATCCTTCAAACTACCGTCCTATAGCTTTGACTTCCTGCCTTTCTAAAGTTTTTGAATCTATTCTTAATAAGAAGATTCTTAAGCATCTATCTGCTCACAATCTTCTATCTGATCGTCAGTACGGTTTCCGTAAAGGGCGATCTACTGGCGATCTTCTAGCTTTCCTAACTGAATCTTGGTCATCCTCCTTTAGGGGTTTCGGTGAAACTTTTGCTGTTGCCCTTGACATATCAAAAGCTTTTGATAGAGTCTGGCACAAATCTTTAATTTCCAAACTACCCTCATTCGGTTTCTATCCTTCTCTCTGTACCTTCATTTTAAGTTTCCTTTCAAAACGTTCTATTGCAGCTACTGTAGACGGACATTGTTCTTCTCCTAAATCTATCAATAGTGGTGTTCCCCAGGGTTCTGTCCTGTCACCCACTTTCTTTCTATTATTTATTAATGATCTTCTAAGTCTAACTCAAAGCCCTATCCACTCCTACGCTGATGATTCTACCCGGCATTTTTCAACGTCGTTTATTAGACGTCCAACTCAACAGGAACTAAGTGATTCACGGAGAGATGCCGCCGAGCGCCTAAACTTCTGATCTTTCTATATTTCTGATTGGGGTAAAAAAAACCTTTTTTTTTAAAGCCTCAAAAACCCTTTTCACCTATTACTCGAAAAACCCTACAGATAACACCCCTTTCTTCAAGACACTCAACTTCTCCTTCTTCTACAATAAAACTTTGGACTATCCTTTTACAAAAAATCGAACGGGAAAATTCACATCTCTTCTTGCTAAAAACGTTCAAAGAATTGGGGGTGGCTGTGGCGTCTGCGTCTTTTTTTCTCCCCCAATTGCTCTTTACCGGGCCTTATCCGCCCATGTATGGAGTAGCTCACATGTTTTTGGGGGGATTTCCCTTAGTCTCCTAAACAGGGTTGAGTCAAAAACTTTTTTTCCATCAACTCCTCTCCTTGACGACGTCTTCAACTTTAAATCACCGCCCCAAGTTGCTTCTCTTGTCTCTTAACCCTTTTTTTCGCTCAGTCTTCTAATGCTAAAATGCATGCCCCCCCCACTCCCGTGGCCTCGCTGCACAAAATTTTACTCTTCTTCCTATTCTGTCCATCTTCCTAAGCAAAAAGTTAACAGACTTTTCTCTTTCACCCCTTTTATGGTAAAAATTGGGAACCCTTTTCCCGTTCTTTTTCCTTCCTATGCTTTAAAATTTTCAAAAGAAGAGTAACAAGACACCTCCCGATCTAAATTGGGACCCCTTTGTTTTTTTTTATTCTTTATGTCTTCTTTATAGGGCTCAACTGCGGGCTTGGTTACCCTTTTTTTTTTTTTTCCTTGGCCAGTTTCCCTTTTGATGTAAAAAAAAAAAAAAAAAAAAAAAAATAGTGGTATCTAGTCCCCCTTTTGCAAAAAGGGACTTGCCACAAAAAGGGGCTAGCGTCGAGCGATGGACCGTTTTCGAGCAACACCAGTATTCTCCTCTTGAGCCCCTTTAGCCTTTATGCCTCGGGATGGTGGTGGGGAGGTAGAGGGTGGAGGTAGATCAATCCCGCGCTGAAAAATGGTAAATTTTTTGAAAGGAGCAGGAAAGGTGGAGGCGAGAAACGAGCAGCGACCCCGTCTTCCCTCTCTCCCGCACTTGAGGCCAAAGACCTCGTCTCAAGAGAGGGAGAGGTTTCAG
>JACEEZ010007812.1:0-35778 GCA_016584305.1 Chionoecetes opilio | reverse complement strand
GGTGGTGGGGGGTGGGTGGTGGCGGTTGGTGGTGGTGATGGTGGGTTAGTGGTGGTGTGTGTTTGTGTTTTTGGTGGTGTTTTTCTGTGGGGTGGGGTTGTTATTTAGTTTAGTTTAGTTTAGTTTATTGCCATATCTTTAGAAGTACATATATATATAATTATATACAAATGTGATCTTTAGGCATTAGTCCGCCGAGCAAACAGCTCCCTGGCGGACAGGAACAGTGTACAAAATATTATAAATTATAAGGGCGGCAATAATAAAATATATTTACAAAAAAAAAAAAAAGTTAACTACCATAACAATTACCCAAGTTGATTGATACAATTAAACACTAATTTTGGCTACTGAAAATACTAATGATGTGAAGAATATTCATATTAATCCCTACTGTTTTTGATTCTGTTGATGGAAAAAGTAAGCCTTAAGTCTTTTTTTTAAATGTATTAAAATTGTTAATACTTTTCAAATTGTTTGGTAAATTGTTCCAACAATTAGGACCAACACAGTGCAGTGAATGTTTATATAATGTTGTTCGTGGTTTGGACATATCAGGTCAATATGGTTTCCCCCGCGTACCTTGACTGTGGTGAAGAACTTTAAATAATTTATTACTATCACTACTATAAATTTATACCATTGTAAATTGTAAGTACAAGAAAATATTTTTTTTTAAAAACTCAAATTCAGTAACCCTAAAATCATTAAATAATAAATCTGTATGATCATCCCTTGCCTTTAAAGGTAATTGTTCTTATTATTTTCTTTTGTGGCAATGAAAAACATCTTTTACAGTGGAAGGCCAAGTAATCACCCCAGACAGACAAACAGTAAATTATATATGGATAACATAAAGAATAGTATATGCTTCGCAAAGCTTCAGTCGTTAAGTTGTGCCTAGTTCTGTATAAAATTCCACACATTTTTGATAAGTTCAAATTTACAGATTGTATATGTTTTTTCCAATTTAAATTTTCGGTCAATAATAACACACCAGAAATCTAATGTAAGTGACTCTCTGGAATTTCATTTTTCTCCAAGGTAAACTGAGCTGGTGTTGGTGGTGGTCGTGGTGGCGGTGGTGGTCGTGTGCGTGGTGGTGATTGGTGGTGGTGGTGTGGTGGCGGTGGTGGCGGTGGTGGGTGGTGGTGGTGGTGGTAGGTGGCGGTGGTGGTGGGGAAGATCGCGGTGGTTTGTGTGTGTGTGTGTGTGTGTTGTGTGTGGTGTGTGTTTGTGTGGTGTGTGTGTGTGTTGTGTGCGTGTGTGTTTTGTGTGTGTGTGTGTGTGTGTGTAATGCATAAATGATAACTGCATAGCACGAGAGAAAAAATCGTTAAGGAAATTCAAGAGAACGTTAATGTATGATGGTGGCTGTAGTGTGTGTGTGTTGTGTGGTGTGTATTTGTGTGTGTTTAGTGGTGTGTGTTTTTTACTTGGTGATTGTGGTGTGTTGTGTTGTGTGTGTGTGTGTGTGTGTACTGGATTTGGTGTGTGTGCTGTGTGTGTGTGTGTTTTACTTGGTACTTGGGGGTGTGTTGCTGTGTTTGTGTGTGTTTACTGTAATTATGGTGTGTGTGCTGTGTGTGTGTGTGTTTACTTGGTAACTTGTGGTGTGTGTGCTGTGTTTTGTTGTGTGTTTAACTTGGTAACTTGTGGTGTGTGTGTGGTGTGTGTGTGTGTTTACACTTTTGTACTTGTGGTGTGTGTGCTGTGTGTGTGTGTGTGTGTTTACTTGGTAATATGTGGTGTGTGTGTGTGTGTGTGTGTGTGTGTTACTTGGTACGTTGTGGTGTGTGTGCTGTGTGTGTGTGTGTGTCGTCCTTAGTACCTGTGTATATCTACCTATGTCTTGTGTACGTATACCTAAGTGCGCTTTTTCTGTGTCTTAGTCTTTGTCTCTGTCTGTGTCCACATGTGAGGTCGTTCTGGGCTTTGGTTTGAGTTCAGGCTTTGTTCCCTGCTGTGGGTCGTGCTGTTTAGCATTGTTATCCCCGTGTTCCCGTCGCAGCCCGCCCATATGTAGTTTGTGTTTTGGGGGTTGGTGGGTCGCAAGTGAAGGCACACAGTGTGGGTGACAACAGGGCGCACAGCAGCCTCTCATGGTGATTGCTCCCAGTGGGGGTCGTGGTGAGCGTAGGCGCGTGGCAGGGTTGCAGTGCGGCTCGAGTCGTGGTTGGGGTGTGGTTTGTGGCCCGCAGTCGTGATGGGGGTGTTGTAGTCGTGGTCAGGACGTATTGCTGTGGCCCGCGCTTGGTTTGTGTGTTGCTGTGCCCCCGCAGTCGTGGTTATTTGTGTTGCTGTGGCTCGCAGTCTGGTTTTTGTGGTGTTGCTGTGGCCCCAGTATTGGTTTGTGTTTGCTGATGGCCCGCAGTCCATCATCTGGTCAGGGGCGTATGCTGTGGCCCGCAGTCATGGTCCGGACGTATTGCTGTGGCCGCAGTCATTGTTTGTGTGTTGCTGTGGGCCCGCAGTCATGGGTCAGGGCGTATTGCTGTGGCCCGCAGGTCTGGGTTATTGGTGTTGCTGTGGCCCGCAGTCAAGGCAGGGACGTATTGCTGTGGCCGCATTCATTTTTGTGTGTTGCTGTGGCCCGCAAGTCTGGTCAGGGACGTATTGCTGTGACCCGCATCCCATGGTTTGTGTGTTGGCTTGTGGCCGCGCAGTCATGGTCAGGGACGTATTTCTGTGCCCGCAGTCATGTTTGTGCGTTGCTGTGGCCCGCAGTCATGGTTTGTTTTGTTTGCTGTGGCCCGCAGTCCATGGTCGGGTCTCTATTGCTGTGACCCGCAGTCCTGTTTGTTTGTTGCGTGGCCCCCGCATCATGGGCAGTGGACGTATTGCTGTGGCCCGCAGGTCATGGTTTTGTGTGTTGCTGTGGCCTTCTTGGTTTTTTTGTTGCTGTTGGCCGCAGTCATGGTAGGGACGGAGTGCTGTGACCCGCAGTCATGGTTTGTTTTGTTGGGCTGCTGTGGCCCGCAGTCATGGTCAGGGACGTATTGCTGTGCCCGCATTTTATGTTTAGTGGTGTTGCTGTACCCGCAGTCATGGTCAGGGACGTATTGCTGTGGCCCGCATTCAAGGTTTGTGTGTTGCTGCTGTGGCCCGCAGTCATGGTCAGGGAGCGTATTCGTGGCCGCAGTCATGTTTTGTGTGGTTGCTGTGACCCGCAGTCATGGTCAGGGAACGTAATGCTGTGGCCCGCAATCATGAGTATTGTGTTGCTGTGGGCCCGCAGTCATGGTCATGACGTATGGCTGTGGCCCCGCAAGTCTATGGTTTGTGTTCCTTGCTGTTGGGCCGCAGTCATGGTCAGGGAGTATTGCTTGTGGGCCAGCAGTCATGGTTTTGTGTGGCTGTGACCCGCAGTCATGGTCCAGGACTTATTGCTGTGGCCCGCAGTCATGGTTTGTGTCTTGCTGTGGGGCCCGCAGTCATGGTCAGGGACGTATTGCTGTGGCCCGCATCATGGTTTGTGTCCTTGCTGTGGCCCGCAGTCATGGTCAGGGACGATTGCTGTGGCCCCAGTCCATGGTTTATTGTGTTGCTGTGGCCCCTCAGTCATGGTCAGGGGACATTGCCTGTGGCCCTCAGTCATGGTTATTGGGTGTTCTGTGGCCCGCAGTCATGGTCAGGGACGTATTGGCTGTGGCCCGCAGTCATTGTTTGTTTGTTTTGCTGTGGCCCGCAGTCATGGTCAGGGACGTGTTGCTGTGGCCCGCAGTCAATAGTTTGTGTGTTGCTGTGGCCCGCAGTAATGGGGGGGGGGTCAGGGGGCGTATTGCTGTGCCGCGCAAGTGTCATGGTCAGGGACGTGTTGCTGTGGCCCGCAGTCCGTGGTCAGTACGTATTGCTGTGGCCCGCTCATTGTTTGTGTGTTGCTTGTGGCCCGCAGTCATGGTTTGTGTGTTCTGTGGCCCGCAGTCATGGTCAGGCGTATTGCTGTGGCCCGCGCGTCATGGTCTAGGGACGTGTTGCTGTGGCCCAGCAGTTATGGTTTTGTGTGTTGCTGTGCCCGCAGCCATGTGTTATTGTGTGCTGTGGCCCGCAGTCATGGTCAGGGACGTATTGACTGTGCCCGCAGTCTTGTTTGTGTGTTTCGTGTGGCCCGCAGTCATGGTTTTGTGTGTTGTCTGTTGCGCCCCGCAGTCATGGTCAGGGGCGTAATTGGGCTGTGGCCCGCAGTCATGGTCGGGACGTTTGCGTGGGCCGCAGTCATGGTTTGTGTGTTGCTGTGGCCCGCAGCTCGGTTATTGTGATTGCTGGTGACCGCGCATTCATGGTTTATTGTGTTCGTGTCCCGCAGTCTTGGGTTTGGTGTGTTTGCTGTGGCCCACAGTCTTGGTTTGTGTGTTGCTGTGGCCCGCAGATCATGGTTATTGTGTTGTTTGCCCCGCGGTCTTGGTTTGTGTGTTTGCTGGCTGTGGCCCGCAGTCTTTGGTTTGCGCGTTTGCTGTGGCCCGCATCATGGTCAGGGACGTATTGCTGTGGCCCGCAGTCAGTGGTCAGGGACTATTGCTGTGAACCCGCAGTCATGGTTTTGTGTTGCTGGTGGCCGCATTCCGTAGTTTATTGTGTTGCTGTGACCCGCTAGTCGTGGTGTTTGCTGGTGACCCCCGCAGTCCCGTGGTGTTTTGCTGTGACCGCAGTCCGTGTGTGCTGTGACCCGTATTGACACGTAGTGGTTGCCCTCCATTTTGGTGTCGCACGGCTAGACTGTGAGGGTCTGAGGCAACATAAGGGGGAAGCGAGGGTCCTGTTCCCTGGTTTGCGGGGGGTGGATAACTCTCATTATGGAGGCTGTGGGGACCTGCTGGGTGGAAGGGAGTCTCGGCGGGTCCTAGACATAGGTGGAATGAGGGGGGAAGCTTTTGGAGAAGGCAGTGGTTTTTTTTAAAGTGCTGTTTTGGTGATGACTGACTCGGGCGGGACCCTGACTCGAGGATGTCGCGGCTTGTCGGCGCCTCGGAGCGTGTGTGTTGCACCGGGAGCAGCTTGAGAGTCACCATGACAGCGTTCCTCCCTCTCATGGACCACCACTCATGCCCCCTCCCATCTCCATCCCCCACCTGTGTCCGCCCCTCCGGCCCGAAACCTTAATTAACCGATATCCATGGGCACTGTCACCGACACCTCGATAGGGATATTCACCTTGTCCGCCGCGTGGAGAAAAGCATCTGGCATCCCTAATCTGCCCGCACACACGTCCTTTCCCGTCACCGTTTGTGCGACTCCTTCCGGGTGATCTGTCACAGGGATCTGTCCTTGCGGGGGAGGCTCTGTGATGACGATAGTTGGCCACACCCTTCCCCCTTTACTTCGATGTTCCTGGCAGGCCTTCACACAAGCTGCCCACACGCCCCTGCCTTCTCCTCTCGTAGTCATGAATGCATACTGTTTTTGAATAGTAATCTACGTGCGTAAATATTGCTCAGATGCGGGAAAGTGACACCTTGTAGAAACCGTTAGATTAGCTTGACTTGTGTTTTTTTTGTGTTATGTATCTGTGCGACAACCTTTTTGATGAAGAGGACTGGCCCTAAGTTGGGGAGGGCGGTAGCGGAGCGGTTAGAGTCTCCGACTGGCGTTTTCTCGTGACCCAGTTCCGATCCCCGAAAACCCAAAACCTTTCTGCCGCGTCGAGGGCCTAAAGAACAACCACATGCCTCTATCACTCTACCTTCGGACTGCGAGTGGCATCGGAGGACACCGGGGGGCGGGTCAATGAGCCTCTAATAACAGGCGCCACTATAAAGAAATCCTGCCTGCTCCACCACGGGCAGGACCAGCATCAGAACCCTCAAGTGCAACTCAGAGCCTTCCATCCTACCCTGGTCACCACTGCCCTACAAGGCTCTATAAGGCCATAATGTAAAAATAAAAAGTTGTATGTGTTGTGTGGTGTGTGTGTGTCTGTCTGTTGTGTGTGTCTGTGTGTGTGTGGTGGTGTGTGTGTTGTCGTTAGGTGGGGCACCGCAAACGAAAATCCCACTTCCGCAAACGCAAATCCGCAAATCCCAATCCTTTTATATTCCGCAACCGCAAGTCCGCAAATTTTCTTGAAGTTCAAAGGTCCGCAACGCAAGTACGCAAACCGCAAACCAATTAGGTGATTATTTTCTCTGCATATATTGGCATAAATAGAGGTTAGCACTTTATGTAGTAAATTATATTATTTAATAAATCACTTATGGCAATAATATATATATAATTATATATATATATATAATATATATATATATATATATGTATATATGTATATACTGTATATATATATATAATATAATAGTATACTTATATATATACATTATATATATATATATATATATATATATATATATATATATATATATATATATATATATATATATATATATATAATATACATATATATATATACTCATCTATAATATATATATAAATATATATATATATATATAGTCTTTTTTTCCATACTTAGCTTGCGCTGCCCCACAGATGTTTACTCACTTTTACCTTCTCATTGTAACCACTTAATCAATATTATCCACTTTAGTAGTCTGACTAGGGGTAATAATAAGTATAAGTACAACTAAATCCAAATTATCTTCATTGTAAAAGATACTCAGACCCTTAACCTCAGACTCCTCATTCAGATCCTTTGGTGATAGTTTCCATCTTGAGCGGTCCAATTGTTCCCCTTCATGAAGACCATCTCTCAAAATTATCGTAGGTCATATACTCGCTCTCTTGGCCTCATGATGTCCGACCTAGGAAACGGCTCTCCACGGCTCAGAGCTGGGTATGGCCGTGTGTACATAACGACAATCTCCAGGAGGCATAGGAGAGGACGGGAAACATCCCTGCTCCAGCAGCATGTTTCCTCTGCTTCTCTGAACACCAACTCTCAAGCTCCTTCCCCATCTTTGTTGGAGATGCCGGTAGAGTTGGTGCCACTGTGTAGCTGTGGGTCTGGCTCAATCAAAGCATTGGACATAATATACACATGTCGTTATAGTAACGTATAAAGTACAAAATGTAAGTAATCGGTAGTCCAGAAAAAATTATACTCTTACTTAATAAAAATTCTTAGTTTTTTTTTTGTTTACCTATTATTACACTTTAAATCATAAATATTCCAATGCTTTATCAGCAATGTACGCTCAGATTGCAAATATAATGACTTGGAGTAATGAACTGTCACAACTGACTGAAGATGCAGTAGATCTCGATGAATTAATGTTCACACCTTTAAAAATCTCCTCTTTCGTCTCCTCTGGGCTGTTGCCTTTCTGATGTATCCAAGACAGCCTGCTCTCCGTGACCTGCTGAAACGCAGTCCCTTATTTCACGGCATCTACATTCTCAGGGTTAAGAAGGCGGACCACAGGCAGCTTGAAGAGGGGGTGGATTGCTGTCAATCAATCATTGTGGGGGCATACCCGGGGGGGCGCGTTGCCGTCGCCCACCCTAACGACGACATCCCGGGGTCACCACGGTGCGAGTCTCCATGCAGGCCCCTTCCCATACAAATCACCTCACCGACAGGAACATCAACTTGCCCCATTCACGACCTTGTGGGCGCCACCCTTCGCCTCCTCCACGCCGTATTGTCTCTACAGATACAACCCATGGGGAATGATCGGTTTTCCGGTATCGTGCCACATGCCCCATAGAGCCGAAGCTGGCATTGACGGATCTATGCACGTAATAGGCTTAGAGTTCAGTCTCACGGTGCAACTCGCTGATTTGACACTAATCATCCCAGCTACCCCATGATTCCTGCGAAGACACTTATTACCACAGGCAGCTATTCGCCCTCTTCAGTCGCTATTTAGTGTCCATGTCTCTACACCTAGAGTAGACAGGAATACAGCGACTTGAAGATCCGATCTCTTTGTCCTTTCCGCACAGTACCGACAGAAGCCAATACTCCCGCTGAGCGAGTCTTACACCGTGGGCTATGCCAATCCGCCGTAAGACTTCTAGACGTGCCCCGCCCATCATTATGGACTGAGGCTTACCAAGGTATGTAAAACTATTCCAAGATATCAATGTCCTCGCGCGCACCGCATGAACCAGACATACTGTTTTCATGCTATGTAAGCCTCAAATCACTGGACTTTGGTCCTTGAGCCAGGAGACCAAGTCCCCAAGGCTTTGCCTCCTCGTGCAGCGCCTCGAGAGCCTCACCAGGACCTCTAGCGATCAGCAAACTTACTGCATCATCGGCAAAAAAAGATCAGTGATCTTGGTGGTTGCCGAGGTGTTGCCCTTCACCATCACTGACTCTACAACTTTGCCCCATACCCAGGTTCCATACAAGTGTTGAAAGTGATGGTCAAGACGCACGCCTTGGCCTCACTCCTGTATTTAACAGAATAAGCTGGATACAACCCCTCCACCTCACATCACTCTCAGTCCCAAGTACAGGATTGCTGTGTCCATCAAAAAATCCATTTGATCAAAGAGGAAGAGTCACTGGTGGGCAAGCAGGCGTTCTCTGGACGGTGCGCGTAGCCGCGGCAGGAATCATATATATAACAATTGAGAGTTTTGCGGACAATTTTGCGTTTTGGCTGAGTGCTTCCGCAAACGCAAATCCGCAAACATTTACACTTACGCAAATCCGCAAACGAAGTCGACTTCCGCAATTTGCGGAAGTTGCGGTTTGGCGGAAGTGTTTTGCGGAATTGCCCCCTCTGGTGTGTGTGTGTGTGTGTGTGTTATGTGTGTGTGGTGGGTGTGGTGTTTGTGTGTGTGTGTGTGTGTGTGTGTGTAGTGTGTGTATGGTGTGTGTGTGTGGTGTGTGTGTGTGTATGTGGTGTGTTGTATGGGTGTGTGTGTGTGTGTGTGTGTGTGTTGTGTGTGTGTGGGTTGTGTGGTATGTTGTGTTGTGTTGTGTGGGTGTTGTGTGTGTGTAATGTGTGTGGTGTGTGTGTGTGTGGGTGTGTGTGTGTGTGTGTGTATGTTTGTGTATGTTTGTGTGTGTGTGTGTGTGTGTGGTGTGTGTGTACAATTGTATTATTTCCTCCCCGTCTGCTGTCTTTTGCATGCTATTTCTCTTCCTTTCTTTCTCTCGCCTTTGTAATAATTGTATTTTATTGTTCGCGACTTCTCCTCATTATTATTATTATAATTATTATTATGTTATTATTATTGGTCTTTGTTATTATCCTCCCTCCCTCCTCCTCCTCTCTTCCCTTTGCTTAGTTAATAGTGGCAACAGTGTAATTCTCGGGCGAAAACAAAGCCTATACCCCCCCCCCCCTCCACCCTCCCCCCTCCACCACAACACCACCACCACACCACCACCCCCACCCCACCCCAGCAACCACCCCACCACCACCACCGCCCCCCCCCCCCCATCCTCCCCCCTCCCCCCCCCCCCTCCCCACCACCACCCCCACCCCTCCCCACCACCACTACAACCCCCCTCCCCACCCCCACTCCACCACCACCACCACCACCCTCCCCTCCACCACCACCACCACCACCACCACACCACCACCACTACTACACACCACACCTTATCATAATATTCCTTCGTCATAATCTGCATTTTCCCTGCAGAGTTACGTGTAGCTAATAACTATTAAACAGGACTTCGACGCTAGGGCATATACTCATAAATCTCATAAACCTTGTAATCACCTGGAATAACTACATGGAGGGAGGGAGAGGGAGGAGGCGAGGAGGAGAGGAGGAGGGAGGGGAGGAGGAGGGAGGGGAGGAGGATGAGGAGGGAAGAGAGGGAGAGGAAGGGAGTAAGGGTGGGCGTAGTAAAATAGCAACAAACATCTCTTTTTCGCAAACATGGGTAATGATTGCAGATACGTTGGGGGGGCACCAGGATATGGGGGCGGCGGAGGTAGGGGGCGGCGAGTAGGGGGGGTCCAGCCGGGTAGGGGGGGCAGCAGTGTAGGGGGGGGCGGCAGAGTAGGGGGGCAGCGGGGGTTAGGGGGGCAGCAGGGTAGGGGGCACAAGGATAAGGGGGGGGGCGGATGGACTAGGTCAGTGGGGTAGTGGATTCCGATAGTCTGGAGGGCGGTCTCAAAGTCTCCTGTACTGACCTGACGCAGAGTTATTGACCTCTTGGTGTGACCTTGAGGTGGTGGTGTTAAGGTTAACATGCTCGGTCATGTATCCCACTCTCCTTCTCCTGAGCCACTCTTTTCTCCATTTCTTGTTCTCCCCTTGAGCTTATAGTGGGGTGAAGGTTAACAAGGCGCGGTCCACATCCCACTCTCCTCTCCCCTTTACTTGCCTTTCCTCCTTACTTTCCCTAACTACCCTTATACCAGTAAACTACTTTCCTCGCCCCTTATAAAAACATAAGCAAATATGGAATAGTGGGGTGAAGTTAACAAGGCGCGGTCATACATCCACCCCCTCTCTCCTGCCCCTCCCTCCTTACCCTCCATACTACCCTTAACCCCGCTTAAGTGACCTCACCTCTTGTATACTCTACCGATTTTTGAGGGTGTCTTTGGTAGGCTCTTCGCCTCCGTGGGGTAGTGGCTAGCGCGCCTGGCTATGGATCCTGCGGGCCTGGTTTCGAATTCTGGCCGGGCCATTTCGGCGGCCAGCCCAAAAGGGCTGTTCATCCTCCCTTTAGGGGTTGATAATGGTACCTGGGGAAACACCCTGGGTGAAGGTAACTGTGGTAACCCGGATGTCCCAACTAGTCCTTGTCCCGGGGTACAGGTGGTTTTTTTTTTTGTCACCAACCACAGGCTCAAAAGCTAATGCGGTCGGAGATGAGCACCGTGAGGCAACGCGCGTATAGCGTATGCCCCCATTTTTTACCTCTAACTTTCATAGTATCGCAGAGAGAGAGAGAGAGAGATAGAGAGGAGAGAGAAGAGAGAGAGAGAGAGAGAGAGAGATAGAGAGAGAGAGAGAGAGAGAAGAGAGAGAGAGATAAGGTTTTTAGTATCCCAGGGAAATAGCCAAGGGAAGAGTTGACAAGTCCTATAAACTTAAGGATACGAAGGTTGAAGAGGACCTATGAGCTATACAAAGCGTCAAAAAAAAAAAAAGGTCACAAGAAGAAAAGAAGGTCTGACATTTGCCGTCTTCCTCCACCCGGCGGAGGTGAGGTGCCTTTTGAAGCCACGGGAAAGGTGGAACAGTTTTAGTGGTCATGTTTGCCGCCGTCACACACGGCCCGGGTAGCGAATGTGACCCGCTCTTGCCACTCTCTTACGCGGGTTTCTTTTTGTGTTTTTTTTTACTCTTTTTGTGAGGGTGTTTGTGGTGGCTCGTAGTTTCTGGAACGATAGGCTACCACGCACATACACGCACGCACACATATATGCACTACACGCTCATACACGCCTACAACACAACCACACACACACACCCATCACACACACACACACACACACACACCACACACCCACACACACACCACACACACAGCACACCACCCATATCATTGCTGAGGAAAATAGATGGCATTCAAATATCTGGATGAAGAGATGATTAAAAATTGATAACATCTTTTGATTCGACCAGGTTGGAATAATGGCGGCAGTGATTTGTCACCACTAAAAAGAAGGATATAAGGAAGATTTGAGAGAATACAAGGGCAGCCACAAATGCTCCAACCTGGAGAGATTTACCCCATATGAGCAAAGCCCTTTTCACGACTAAAACTCCCACTCTTGAAAAGAAGAGAAGGGTAGATTATTGGCAGTGGTATAGAGTCATCAATGGGTCCTGGAAAAATTGAATTAAGAAGATCTGTTTGTGTGGGAAGATAGAAGTACAAGAGGTCTGGAAGAAATTGACAAAGGACAACATGCAGAGGGATATAAAAAAATACAGCTTTCCCGTTATAGAAAGCATAGAAGCCTGGACAACCTTGATGGCAAAAGTGTGATTAATGCAAGAAGTAATTTTCAGGACTGTCAAGGCAACGCTGGATAATAAGTATATTTTGGAGACTAGGACAGTACGAGCATAGCTCTTTTCCTGTATGTTCCAACTAGGTAAATATACAAACTAGGTAATACACACAGGCACAAACACACACACACACACACAGCACACACACACACACACACGACCACACCACACACACAGCACACACACACACACACACACCCACCACACACACACAACCACACACACACACACAGGCACACAAACACACGCATACCATACACACACAACCGCACACACACACATCCCACACACACACAGTCACACACAGCACGGTCACACAACACCGGTCACTACACACACGGTCACACACACACGGTCACACACACCGGTCACACACCACGGTCACACACACATAAACGGTCACACACACACCAATACGGTCACACAACACGGTCACACACACACGGTCACAACACACAACTACACACAACACACACCTACAAACACACACAAACAAGACACACAACACACTACACACACACACACACACACACACACACACCACACCCACACACACACACACACACACACACACACACACACACACACACACACACGCACACACACCCCACACACACAACACACACACACACACACACACACAACACACACCACACAACAACACCACACACACACCCACACACACACACACACACACACACACACACACACACACACACACACACACACACACACACACACACACACACACACACACACCACCACACTCAACACACTCACACACACACACCACACACACAAACACCACACACACACACACACACACCACACACACACACACACACACCACACACAACAAACACACACACACCACACACACACACACACAACACACACCCACACACACACCCACACACACACACAGCACCACACCACCACAACACACACACACCACACAACCAACACACACACACACACACCACACCACACACACACACAACACACACACAACACAAACACCCACCACACACACACCACACATCACACACACACACACACACACACACCACACACCCACACACGCACACACACCCACAACACACACACACACACACAAACACACACACCACACACACACACACACCACGACACACACACACACCACACGCACACACACCCCACACACACCACACACACACACACCACACACACACAAACACACACACAAACACACACCACACACAACCACACACACACACACACACACACACACACACACACACACACATATCACACACACACAACACACAACACACACACACACACACACACCACACACACACACATACACCACACACACAACACACCTACACACCACACACACACACACACACACACACACGCCACAACACACACCACACACACACACCACACACACTAAACACACACATCACACACACACACAGAAGTTATCTTGGTATAACTTTTCCTAAACGAGATCACTTAGAATTTCTCAAAGAAGGAGAGAAGAAGAAGAAGACACGAGGCAGGAAGGGTCCAGGAAATCACTTTCTAAAACCCCCAACGTCCCCTTGTCGCGCTGAGACAGAAAGACTTAGGAAAAATGACTGAAAGAGCGACGAGAAGAACCATCTGAATGAAAAGGCTAAGAAAAGATTAAAGAGATAAAAGTCTGAAAAAAAAGACTGAAGACTGAAAAAGACAAGCTGAAAAAGAAAGGCTGAAACAAAGACTGAAGACTGGAAAAAAAGACAAGGGCTGAAAAAAGCCAAGGCTGAACAAAGACTGAAGGCTGAAAAGAAGACTGAAAGCTGAAAAAAAGACTGAGGCTGAGAAAAAAGACTGAAGGCTGAAAAAAGACTGAAAGCTTAAAAAAAATACCTTAAGGCTGAAAAGAAAGACTGAAGGCTGAAAAAAAGACTCGCAGGCTGAAAAGAACTGAAGGCTGAAAAAAGACAAGCTGAAAAAGACTGAAGACTGAAAAAAGACTGAAGGTGAAAAAAGACTGAGGCTGAAAAAAGACAAGCTTGAAAAAAAGACTGAAGCTGAAAAAAAGACTGAATACTGAAAAAAATTAGACTGAGCTGAAAAAAGACTGAAGACTGAAAAAATCTGAGCTGAACAAAAAGACTGAGGCTGAAAAAAGACTGAAGGCTGAAAACAGACTGAAGACTGAAAAAAAGACTGAAGGCTGAAAAAAAGACTGAGGCTGAAAAAAAGACTGAGACTGAAAAAAGACTGAAACTGAAAAAAAGACTGTGAAGACTGAAAAAAGCCTGAAGAACTGAAAAAAAGACTGAGACTGAAAAAAAGACTGAAGACTGAAAAAAAGACTGAAGACTGAAAAAAAGACTGAAGACTGAAAAAAAGACTAAAGACTGAAAAAAAAAGACTGAAAACTGAAAAAGACTGAGACTGAAAAAAAGGGACTGAAGCTGAAAAAAAGACTGGAAACGAAAAAAGACTGAAAATGAAAAAAAGACTGAAGACTGAAAAAAAGACTGAAACTGAACAAAAAGACGGAAGACTGAAAAAAAGACTGAAGGCTGAAAAAAGACTGCAGACTGAAAAGACTGAGACTGAAAAAGACTGAAGACTGAAAAAAGCCTGAAGACTGAAAAAAAGACTGAGACTGAAAAAAAGACTGAAGACTGAAAAAAGACTGAAGGCTGAAAAAAGACTGAAGACGGAAAAACGACTGTGAAGACTGAAAAAAAAGACTTAGACTGAAAAAGACTGAAGACTGAAAAAAAGACAGGCTGAAAAAAGACTGAAGACTGAAAAAAAGACAAGACTGAAAAGACTGAAGGCTGAAAAAAAAGCTGAAGACTGAAAAAAAGACTGGAGACGAAAAAAAGACTGTACTGAAAAAAGACTGAAGACTGAAAAAAAAGACCTAGGCCTAAAAAAAGATGAAGACTGAAAAAACGACCACACAAGGCTGAAAAAAAGACAAAGCTGAAAAAAGACTGAGACTGAAAAAAGACTGAGACTGGAAAAAGAGACTGGAAGGCTGTAAAAAAGACAAGGCTGTGAAAAAAACACTGAAGACGAAAAAAAGACTGAAGACTGAAAAAAAGACTGAAGGCATCAAAAAACTGAAGACTGAAAAAAAGCTCAAAGCTGAAAAAAAGACTGAAGGCTGAAAAAAAGAACTGAAAGCGAAAACAAAACAAAGCTGAAAAAAATACTGAAAGCTGAAAAAAAGACTGAGACTGAAAAAAAGACAGCTGAAAAAAAGACCCGACTGAAAAAAAAGACTAAAAGCTGAAAAAAAGCTGAAGGCTTAAGAAAAAATTGAGTCCTGAAAAAGGCTTGAAAGCTTGAAAAAATGGGCTGAAGACTGGAAAAAAATACTGATACTGAAAAAAGACTGCAGGCTGAAAAAAAAGACTGAAGGTGCTGAAGAAAACAGTTGAAGTCTGAAAAAAGGCTGAAGCTGAAAAAAGCTGAAGAATAGCTATAGAGAAGAACGAAGAAGGAGAACCAGGCATCATTTATGCTTATAACTGTGGTCATATCGTATGTATAGCCACTTTTATCATATATATGTTTTTTTGGCTAATTTAATTCATTTCACATGGTTTCTAATCATACATTTATCCATATTGTTTGTTCTTTCAGTATTCACGTATGGTTTTAGTTTTTTTTTAGATTTTCAATTACGAATTTATTTTTCCTCCATAAACAATGTTTTTCACGGCGTTGGGAAGTTCTTTGCCGCATTAAAACCAGTTAGTCATTTTTACCCCTCTCTCCTCTCTCTCTTCTCTCTCGTCTCTCTCTCGTCTGTCTCAATTCTCTCTCTCTCTCTCTCTGTTAGAGCTTCGGTATGCGGATGTGCGTGCGTGCAGCGCGTGCGTGCGTGTGTAAGAAATCAGCATTCATAAAAGTTTTCAATATTTCATCCTGGAAACCGGAAAAACCCTGGAAACCTGACACATCTAGCAGATCTCAAAAAACCTGGATACACCTGCCCCACCACTTCACAGCACTCCTCAGTCCATAGCACAGACCAGTCTCACACAATAGTCCCTTGCAGAATCCCGCGAAGTTCGCAGAAGATCCCAGAGTGACTCACGATGCACTGAGTCAAACGCCTTCTTGAGATCAACATAGGCTTCAGCATCCCCTGTCAAAACTCACAGTCGGCGCTCCACCAGTACAACAAAGCGCTTTCTAGTAATAGTTTTATGGATATCAGTGTGGCCCGGGCGGGGATGTTTCAAGTCATACTTTTTAGGGATGTAAGGTGCGGAAGTGTTAATAATCATAGTATTAGGAATATTTATGTTGCTTTGATTATTTTTGACACAATGAAATCTTGATTTCTACAATGGTGCTACAGTTAAGTTTGGCAAGATTCTAATATGCGGAACAGTGTTGTAGCAAGACCAGACCCTCCGAAGACCAAGACCAGACCAGACCAGACCCTTCAAGACCAGACCAAGAACGCAAGATCAGAAACCTTCCGAGACCAAGACCATCCCTCCGAGACCACGACCAAGACCTTTCGAGACAAGACCAAGACAGACCCTCCTAAGCAGAAATGGCAAGACCAAGACAGGCATAATCAATTATATTTTTTTAAATATGTACTGTTATCTGAATGTTTTTTGTCTGTCTGGCAGTAAATACTAAATTGTCTTGTCCTAAGTTGTTCGATGCACACACACACAGTCACACACACACACACACACACACACACACACACACACACACACACACACACACACACACACACACACACACACACACACACACACACACACACACACACACACACACACACACACACACACACACACACACACACACACACACCACCCACACACACACACACACACACACACACACACACACACACACACACACACACACACACAACACACACCACACACACACACACACACACACACACACACACACACAACACACACACACACACACACACACACACACACACACACACACACACACACACACACACACACACACACACACACAGGGATCTTGGGTAGTAACTTTTCCTGAACGAGATCACTTAGAATTTCTCAAAGAAGAAGAAGAAGAAGAAGAGAAGAAGACACGAGGCAAGGAAAGGGTCACAGGAAATCAACTTTCTAAAACCTTGTCAGCGCTGAGACAGAAAAGACTTAGGAAAAAATTACTGAAAGAAGCGACTGAGAGAAACATCTGAATGAAAAGGCTGAAGAAAAAGATATAAAGAGATAAAAAGGCTGAAAAAAAGACTGAAGACTGAAAAAAAGACAAGGCTGAAAAAAAGACTGAAGACTGAAAAAAAGACAAGGCTGAAAAAAAGACAAGGCTGAAAAAAAGACTGAAGGCTGAAAAAAAGACTGAAAGCTGAAAAAAAGACTGAAGGCTGAAAAAAAGACTGAAGGCTGAAAAAAAGACTGAAAGCTGAAAAAAAAACTGAAGGCTGAAAAAAAGACTGAAGGCTGAAAAAAAGACTGCAGGCTGAAAAAAAGACTGAAGGCTGAAAAAAAGACAAGGCTGAAAAAAAGACTGAAGACTGAAAAAAAGACTGAAGGCTGAAAAAAAGACTGAAGGCTGAAAAAAAGACAAGGCTGAAAAAAAGACTGAAGACTGAAAAAAAGACTGAAGACTGAAAAAAAGACTGAAGGCTGAAAAAAAGACTGAAGACTGAAAAAAAGACTGAAAGCTGAAAAAAAGACTGAAGGCTGAAAAAAAGACTGAAGGCTGAAAAAAAGACTGAAGACTGAAAAAAAGACTGAAGGCTGAAAAAAAGACTGAAGGCTGAAAAAAAGACTGAAGACTGAAAAAAAGACTGAAGACTGAAAAAAAGACTGAAGACTGAAAAAAAGACTGAAGACTGAAAAAAAAGACTGTAGACTGGAAAAAAACTGAAGACTGAAAAAAAGACTGAAGACTGAAAAAAAGACTGCAGACTGAAAAAAAGACCTAGGACTGAAAAAAAGACTAAAAGCCGAAAAAAAGACTGAAGACTGAAAAAAAGACTGAAGGCTGAAAAAAAAGACTGAAGACTGAAAAAAGACTGAAGAATGAAAAAAAGACTGGAAGACTGAAAAAAAGACTGAAGACTGAAAAAAGACGGAAGACTGAAAAAAAGACTGAAGGCTGGAAAAAAAAGACTGAAGACTGAAAAAAGACTGAAGACTGAAAAAAAGACTGAAGACTGAAAAAAAGACTGAAGACTGAAAAAAAAAGACTGAAGACTGAAAAAAAGACTGAAGATGAAAAAAAGACTGAAGGCTGGAAAAAAAGACTGAAGACTGAAAAAAAGACCTGAAGACTGAAAAAAAGACGTAGGCTGAAAAAAGACTGAAGACTGAAAAAAAGACAAGGCTGAAAAAAAGACTGAAGACTGAAAAAAAAGACAAGACTGAAAAAAAAGACTGAAGGCTGAAAAAAAAGACTGAAGACTGAAAAAAAAGACTGGAGACTGAAAAAAAAGACTGTAGGCTGAAAAAAGACTGAAGACTGAAAAAAAGACAAGGCTGAAAAAAAGACTGAAGACTGAAAAAAAGACAAGGCTGAAAAAAAGACAAAGCTGAAAAAAAGACTGAGACTGAAAAAAAGACTGAAGACTGAAAAAAAAGACTGAAGGCTGTAAAAAAGACAAGGCTGAAAAAAAGACTGAAGACTGAAAAAAAGACTGAAGACTGAAAAAAAGACTGAAGGCATAAAATAAGACTGAAGACTGAAAAAAAGACTGAAAGCTGAAAAAAAGACTGAAGGCTGAAAAAAAGACTGAAAGCTGAAAAAAAGACAAAGCTGAAAAAAAGACTGAAAGCTGAAAAAAAGACTGGAGACTGAAAAAAAGACAGCTGAAAAAAAGACACGACTGAAAAAAAGACTAAAAGCTGAAAAAAAGACTGAAGGCTGAAGAAAAAAGTTGAAGTCTGAAAAAAGGCTGAAAGCTGAAAAAAGGCTGAAGACTGAAAAAAAGACTGAAGACTGAAAAAAAGACTGCAGGCTGAAAAAAAGACTGAAGGCTGAAGAAAACAGTTGAAGTCTGAAAAAAGGCTGAAAGCTGAAAAAAGGCTGAAGAAGAGATATAGAGAAGAACGAAGAAGGAAGAAACACAGGAATAATTATGCTTATAACTGTGTCATACGTATTATAGCCACTTTTATATATATATTTTTTTGCTAAGTTTAATTCAATTTCACATGGTTTCTAATCATACATTATTCATATTGTTTGTTCTTTAGTATTCACGTATGGTTTAGTTTTCTTTTTTAGATTTTCAAATTTACGAATTTTATTTTTCCTCCATAAACAATGTTTTCACCTTGAAGTTCGTTGCCGCATTAACCAGTTAGCATTTTTACCACCTCTCTCTCTCTCTCTCTCTCTCTCTCTCTCTCTCTCTCTCTCTCTCTCTCTCTGTTAGAGCTTCGGTATGCGGATGTGCGTGCGTGCAGGCGCGTGCGTGCGTGTGTAAGAAATCAGCATTCATAAAAGTTTTCAATATTTCATCCTGGAAACCTGGAAAACCTGGAAACCTGGACACATCTGAAAAAAACCTGGATACACCTGCCCCACACTTCACAGCACTCTCAGTCCCAGAGTACAGACCAGTCATCAAACCAATAGTCCTTGCAGGAATCCCGCGAAGTCGCAGAAGATCCCAGAGTGACTCACGATGCACTGAGTCAAACGCCTTCTTGAGATCAACATAGGCTGCAAGCATCCCCTGTCAAAACTCACGTCGGCGCTCCACCAGGACACAAAGCGCTTTCTAGTAATAGTTTTATGGATATCAGTGTGGCCGGGGATGTTTCAAGTCATACTTTTAGGGATGTTAAGGTAGCGAGGGATTAATTAATCAGTAGTATTAGGAATATTTATGTTGCTTTGTTATTTTGACACAATGAAATATTGATTTCTACAATGGTGCTACAGTTAAGTTTGCAAGATTCTTAATATGCGGAACAGTGTTGTAGTCAAGACCAGACCCTCCGAGACCAAGACCAAGACCAAGACCAGACCCTTCAAGACCAAGACCAAGACCAAGATCAGACCTTCCGAGACCAAGACCAGCCCTCCGAGACCAAGACCAAGACCTTTCGAGACCAAGACCAAGACCAGACCCTCCGAAGCAGACCAAGACCAAGAACAGGCATATCAATTATATTTTTTTAAATATGACTGTTATCTGAATGTTTTTGGTCTGTACTGCGTAAATACTAAATTGTATTGTCCTAAGTTGTTCGGATGGGATCGCCGCAAGTGCTTGATAAAAGCCGACGTCGTGCCAGCCTTGTCCGTGAGGCTTTGCTTGCAGAAAGTACAAACTGCTGTGTGTTTCTGGTTTCCGTGTTTCTTATAAAAAAAACTCCTTCTGGTCCTTGAACGCTGTGTGGGTTGTCACTAGGAGGTTCCCGTGGTGTAACGGGAAGCACAGCCGCCCGGCATGCGGAAGGTCCCGGGTTCGATTCCCGAGCGGTGCAACCTTTATTGGTGAGACCCCCTACTCTAACATGGCGCAGTGAGTAGGATCGTGGATGCACATTCCCCCGGTCAGGCTGCGACAGCCTTAGGGGGGAGATGTGTGGGTTGTCACTAGGAGGTTCCTGTCGTGTAACGGGAAGCACAGCCGCCCGGCATGCGGAAGGTCCCAGGTTCGATTCCCGAGCGGTGCAACCTTTATTGGTGAGACCCCTTACTCTAACAAACGCAAATTTGATAACTGCTGAAGATGCCGACATGATTACTCATTCCGGTGTGCGAACGAAAACTAAGCGAGACTAGTCCAGTACACCTCACTGTCCGACGTCCTATGTCACTGCCAGACAGAGTTGCTAGGTCCTGCCAATTCTTGTATTTCTTGCCAGAAATTACTCAACAAATTTTGGAATTTGCCAGAAATATTCGTCAATTGAATTAAATTTTCTTATGATGAAAAATTGAAAATGCCAAAAAAGTAAAGTGTGAATGCCAAAAGTATATTTTGTGGTTTGTGCACCTGGCAACCCTGCTGCCAGATGTTCTCGATGTAACGACTAACGAGCTCTGGTAGAAGGGGGGTAAGGGTAACGTATAAGGGAGGAAATATATTTACAAAATTTAATATATGTAAACAACTGAACATCTAGGTCAAATATTTCTGCTTTCATTGCTTCGTTGGCATGAAGAAACAAACATGGAAAAATAGAAATTTTTGTGGTTACGTTTTCCAAGCGAGCTAGCTAAACCTGTGGTGTACGTGTACGAAGGGTGCGGGGATTGCATAGGCCTACACATATATGAAGTACACGGAGGTGAACAGAGCTGCAAACATGCGTGCGTGCAAAAGGAGATTAGGTATCACTGCGAGAATGGCCACGTACGTCATGCATGTTCTTTCGACTCGCACGCACTCTATCAGCGCTCGCAGGGCTCAGCTCATGCATCATCACCGTAGAGCAATGTTTCTTAAAGTGTGGTCCGCCGGACCCCTTGGGGTCCGCAGAACATTTCAAGGGGTCCGCAGGCTAATTTGATTCTGCTAAAATATATAATATTATCTGGAAACAATTTAACCGACGACTGTAATGATATTTGCGATTTGGCAACCTTGTAGTGGCCGCTAGTGAGTCAGTAGTGAGTGAGTCAGTTGACGTTAGCCTGCTGAAGGAAGGAAGTCGCTTGTGCTCCTCTTTATAGCTTTATTAAATTGTTAAGAAAATATTCTGGATGATTATGACAACATACGCATTTTTGTAACCGATTTGTAAGTTTTTAAATTATTTTACAATTATACACAATTGTACTACCGTTATATGTTTAACATCAGAAGTTTATAAATTAGTGATAAGAATGTATGTTACTTGCAGGATAAATTGATAGTTACCAGACAGACTAGCCTACTCAGTACCACGACTATGGATCTGTGGCTTAAGACAGGCTCACTTAAACAAAAAAAGAAGGACAACCGAGACAACACGGACATTCAATGGCTCTCAAAACTGGCGTACCTGTCTGATATTTTCAGCACACTGAATGGATTGAATCTAGCTTTGCAAGGAAAAGCTACTACCTTCTTTAATGTGCAGGACAAAATACAGAGCACACGAATGACGCTGGACTTATGGTGTGGCCGCCTTGACTGCAAGGACTTTGAGTCTTTTCCTACCTTAGCAGACTTCCTTCTCACTGTCGAAGAAGAGCTAGATGGTGACACAACACAAGGTTTCATAGTCTATATTCAAGGCCTTCACTCAGAGTTAGGAAAATATTTTCCAGAACCAGACCCAAGCTTTGAGTGGATTATAAATCCATTTGCTACAGATCAAGCCGAAATAGAAAAGGTCAGTGTTATGCTGCCATCAAAAGAGGTTGATAACCTTGTTGAAATTGCAACAAATGAGTCACTTAAGCAACTAATCAGGGAGAGAAGTTTGACGGTTTTTTGGGCTCAAGTACAGCCAGACTACCCTGGACTTGCAGAATTGGCTTTGAGGCACTTGATGCCGTTCCCAACAGCATATAACTGCAAGATTGCATTTTCCACACTGGTTGATCTTAAAACAAAAAGGCGCAACCGGATCAATGTCGAACCCGACATGCGACTGAAGCTCAGAAGAATGGAGCCAGATACATCTCTTGGATCATGAATCAACAAAAACAGTACCATTCATCCCATTAGGATCGAGATGTGAGGACGAAAGGTGAAGAGTGAAATTTGTGTGAAAAAATGTAAATTGTAAATTGTGAAATAAATAATACTATGTGAGGTAAAACTTATGTAGTTCAGTTGAAGTTAAGCCATTAATAAATAATTCAGTAATGATTTTAGTATATTCTAGCCAACAAACTCCTTTTAAAATTTTTACTGAAGAGATAGTGTAAAGGGGAAATCTCAGAATTAAGGGACCGCCACATGATTAGCTTTATGAAAAGGGGTCCGCTGCACGATAAAGTTTAAGAACCACTGCCGTAGAGCTAGTCAGGCAGTATCTATAGACAGTACAACGTTGTATGGCGCGCCGTGAATCGAAACGGCCATGATTTTTCTCCGTGTATGATAATAAATTCCGACCTTCCCCACGCCACGATGCACTTTTTAACCCTGGTCTTGACCTGGTCTCGAGCCAAACTCCGAGACCAGAAGCTTCGAGACCAAGATCAAGACCAAGACCACATCAAACGAGACCAAGACCAAGACCACATCAAACTGGTCTCGAGACCGGTCTCGAGACCAAGACCAGTCTCGAGACCTACAACACTGATGCGGAAGTATTTGTTTTTAAAGTAATCGTCCAGACCCAATTTTTTTTTGCCTAATTATGTTGAATGTACATTCAAAACACCTAATCCACCAAAAATAATTGATTTCCAGGCCTTATTTCCGTAAAAACACGACTTTTGTAAAAAGCGCGCGAAAAACAAAATCTTCCCTCCAACAGGGCTACGCATGTTATTGATGACGTCACAAAAGGGACGCTCCAATGTAAACAACACTCGTCTGCCTCTGTGAGACCTGTCGGCAAATGTTATGATGAGCGATTGTACTTCGGTGTCAGACAGTGAATCTGTCGCTGTGATAGATCTAGAGTACGATGCTTGATATGAGACCGAAGTAAATGACGCTGCTCGCGTATATGAGGAAAACGAACCAGATTGTGATGGGAGCCCAACCCTATATGTTTGAGCCAGAGTACGAGGTGGATGAACAGGTGTTAGCGGAGCCTGCTGAGGTTCAACACTACTACACACACAAACACTCTATACACAACACAAAACACTATACACACACACAAACACTACTACACACACACAAACACTACACACACACACAACACACTACACACACACACACAAACAACTACATCACACACACACAACAAAGCACTACTACACACAACCCACACACACTACTACGCACACACACACACACACACACACACACACACACACCACACACACACACACACACACACACACACACACCCACAAAATCACTACTAGCACACACACACACAAACACGACGACACACACACATCAACATTACTACACACACAAACACTACTTACACACACAAAACACTACTACACACACACACACACAAACCACTACTGACGCCACACACAACTTAAACACAAACACTAACTACACACACACACAAACAACTAATCCTACTACACACACACAACACACCACAAACACTACTAACACCACCACACACACACCACAAACACTACTACACCAACATCACAAACACTACCACACACACCCACACACAAACACTGTACACACACGCACACCAAACACTACTACACACACACACAAGCACTATACACACACACAAAACAGTATCTAACACACACAAACACTACTACACTCACGAAAACACTACTACACACACACACGCACACTACTACGCACACACACACACACACACAAAACACTACTACGCACACACACACACACAAAAACAATTACTACGCAACTACACACACACAAACACGTGACTACGGCACACACACACACACACAACACACACACACACACACAAAAAACACTACTACACACACACACACAACCAATACTACCCACACCACCACACAAACACTACTACTACACACACACTAGCAGCGCGGATAAGAGGAGACTCCCTTTTGCTACGTTCACCGAGCGTGGCGCATTCGTTGCCAGTTGCCATGAGCGTTTTCGAAGCTCGGGAATTTCACAGATTTTGATTGCGGATTTATTCAAAAAAAACGGTGTCTGACTGGATGCAATGAACAAGAAGTGACAACATATTGTTGATACCCTCGATAATGGCTATTACTATAACTACTCCAAATCAGGGGGAATGATGAAATTGCTGGCGACGATTACTTTAAGCTATAAGCTGGCTAAAACATTTATCCCCAAATTTCCCTTGAACATATTCTTTGGCTTACTTCAAAGCAGCTATGTAATCTCATATTCGTTAGCTGTATTTATTGTTGTGACAGTAAAGGACTCGGGAAAGAGAGAAAAAACTTTTGTCTGAGATGTTTGACTATCTTAGGACATAAAAACAAAAAAAAAAACAAAAAGTAGTTTGCTCTTGTCTATCCTCTTATAGCTGGTAGAGATTTCTCAAATACAATAATAAACTACAATTTTGCTGATTAGGAATATAGATACTATAGTACATTATGGTTTCAAAAAAATACTAGTAATAACAAAACAAAAAGAATAAAATAACTAATTGTTTGCTGTGGTTAGAAGAAAAGTAGTTGCCTTTCTTGTTCTCTTGCTATCTTCTACGTTTTTTCAGCCCACTGCTCTTCTAAACTCGTTATAAAATGCCATGTTCTCTCTCGCGGCCTCGCTGAAACAAGAACTTTCTCTATCTTCATTCAAATCCCTTATTCTGTCATTCTTACTCCCCAATGGTAATGAGTTAACCAGTATCTTTACCTTTCATCCCTTTCACTGGAAAAATTCTGGAAACACTTCGATTTCTATGTTTCATCTTCCTACGATTTATATTTCTTCAATAGGAGGATTGTCAAAACACCCCCCCCAAACAGTAATTTGTACCCACTTCCCTTTCTTTCTCTTACTGTCTTCTTTATAGGGACTTGCACTTTAGCGGGGCTTTTTGTTACTTATTTTTTGCTCTTGAGCCAGTCTGTGAAAAAAAAGTTCGTACGGTTCGAGACCTGCTCAAGCCTCCTTACAGGGTTTTCCATAAACAAAAAGGCTAGGTGATTACCTACTGTCCACTACGAGTAGCAGGAGATGGGGCGTAGGTGGTGGTAAGGTTCCTGTTTTATTTGAATAGAAGACTCAGCCCACCTGTGGTAGAGGGTGGGTGTTCCCCAAGTGAAGTACAACAGGCTGTTATTTACCGCAGATAGTTCCTGACATGTTATGGTCACGTAAAGTGAAGAGATGTGCTGGGTGAGGGTGTTGCAAACCGTGCTAGGAGGCTTTGTTATAGTATCAACAGGGAAGTATTGTGTCTTCCCTGAATGAGAAAAGGACTGTCCTAATGATTAGTGAAAGTGGTGTCTTTTTTCCCAGGTCATTCATTTGTATACGTAAAGCCATCCATCCATACACGAGAGCATAAGAATAAGGAAATAGTGAGTAAAAAAATCAAACAAGATAAGAACAATAAGTAGTTAAAACGAAAAGCAAATAGAAGATTATTTGACAGTCACTTTTAAAAACGACATATACGGTGAGAGACGAGAGAAAAAAAAAGGAGAAAGAAACAACCTTATTTATCGACGTCCTTCCCTGGGATAGTGTATGAGTGGTGATGAAAAGCAAATAAGAGAGTTATTTGAGTCACTTTTTGAAAAAACGACAAATACGGTAGGAGAGAGAGAATAAAAAAGGAGAATTTATGGTACCTTAGAGCTTGACGTGCCTCCCCCCGGCCAGTCAGTAGGCACTAGATCTTGTTCGTGGACACCAAAAAATAGGCTTCATACTTCAAAAAGCGTCAATAACTCTCATGTATCGACACGTCCTTCTATGAGATGGCGATTGGTGGCGATGGTGGCGCTGGTGGCTGAGGTGGCGCTGGTGGTGGGCTTGTTGAGGTCAGCAGGGTGTCCGGCAGCGGCCACGCCATTCGATCCCGCAGAGCCAGGGTGACCACGCCCGCCACCGCCACACGATGCCGAAGAAGTGAAGCGAGGGAAGCCATGGCAGCACGGGACCCGGACAGGAGGGAGGGAGGAGGGGAAGGAGGCAATCAGGACAACAATCTCGCCAAGGAATGGGTGGAAGGATCGCCTTGTAAACTTGGTGGGTCATTAGTAATAATAGATCATTTATTTATTGTATTTCGACTAAAAATCCATTTCCTCTCTCTCTCTCATCTCTCTCTTCTTTCTCTCACTCTCTCTCATTCTCTCTCATCTCTCTCATCTATGCTACTCTGTCTGCTTAATCTGCTCCCTCTCTCTCTCTACCTCCTATGCACTTTCTCTCTTACCTTCTCTCATCTTCTCTCTCGTCTCTCATACCTACCTCTCATCGTTTAACTCACACACACACAACACACCCGGACTAGGGTCGTGATGAAGGGCACAGAGGATGGAGTGCCAGCAGGCTCGAATCAACCCCCTAGCGGCTGGCGCGATTGCGCCGCATGCGCACCTTCCGTCGGGAAAGCGGAGCTCGGAGGTCGTACAGAGGTTACGAGGTTTTGGGTGTACTAGTGTGGGGCACTGTATGAACATACTTGCGTGTCAGCGGCCAGCACCATCATCAACGCTTGTAGCTCTGCGGCGGACGATGAAAAAGAGCGTTTACTAACGAACCTAACCATCATCAACGCTTGTAACTCTGCGGGGACGATGGAAAAGATAAGGTCACACCAAAGACTACTGGTTATATAGTATCTGGTCACACATTTTTGTTCCTTTGTGTGTGATAATGAACAATACAAAAAATGAATGGTGAATATAGCTAAGCAATACAAAATTGCCAAAAACCCCACACGCTAAACATATAAAAAAAATAAATATAAAAAACAAAAAAAACATCATGAAAAAAAAAAAAAAAAAAAATAAAAAATAAAACAAAAAACAACATAGAAAAAAAATAAATAACAAACAACAAACAAAAAACTACCTAAAAAAACTACAAAAAAACAACAAAAACAACAACAATAAAAAACGAAAAACACAAAACTCACATATCTAAGTTCTACTTATGGTCACCATTACGCTAAAGTTGGTTGTGATCTATATTACAACAGTCGGTTGCAAAAAAAACTTAAGACGCAAAAAACTGAGGACGGGAATAACGTCTTAAGATTTTTGCTAATTTCGGTGAGAGCGATTTGAAATTTTTTTACGTTTTTTGTATATCTTGGCAGTGCGCATGTAGGCTGTCTGCGTAATTTTTGCTGCTGCCCGCTCTGTATCTTCCAAAGTATCATAGGAAGAGGTTGTTTGTGTTTGGTTCTCCAACCTCCTACACCCCCATTCGCCCCTCCATCCCTCTACGCCTTCCTCAGGTCTACTTAACAGCATTATGCCGGGCAAATCTTAGTTCCTTGTGAAGAAGACCACATATAGTAACACCTGTATCGAAGTGGGAAAAATATGGGCCTGATAGCGAGGTAGGGAGATGGTGTTCCAAAACACACCGGTCTCGGTCTGTACAGGCGGAGCGCACAGATGGTGAGTTAGAGACGTTTGGGTGGAGAAAGGGTCAGGGCGACCCAATGAAGAACTTCAAAGAAGACTAATCAACTGCTCATAAGGATTATTGACATCAGCAATCTCCTTATGCATATCCCAGGGTTTCCCACTTTCGATAGCAATGGGTTACTACAGCTTGCGCACGGATGATCTTTGCGCCAGAATCCGTTCATTCAGAGATTACCGCGCCAGATTTAAAGTGTTTTCCCAAGCTATAAATAAAAACTGCAGAGAAAGGAGAAGGCATGAATCCGACATACCTGACAGCGACGTACATCATCTTACACACTCACCGGCTGTGTGTGAGGGAGGGTTTGCCCCCCTCTCCTCCCTCATAGGCGGTTGACAGTTTGCATGATTTTAAACTTATAGCCTGCAGCGTTCCCATTACATCCCGTGTGTTTTTGGCCTGTTTTGCGTTGATTACATAATGGTGGAAAACAACGGATGGCACAACGATTCAAAGCAATCATTTGTATCTTTACAAGGCTGGGATCAATAATAAGGGAAATTTGCAAGCCTTAAAGGAGCCTTAAAGCTTAGAACAGGCACAATTTGATCCGCCCGATTGAAGGCGGGCGGAGAGCGTGGAATCTCCACGCTCCCAAAAAAAACAACCCTGGGATAACAAAACAAAAACGTGTAACAGAACCAGGAGCTGGTAAGGCGACAGCTCTTGATGCCAATCCTAGCACTTACAGACTAGAGAACTGAAGGAGGAAAATCATACTCTTCTTGGTAATGTGTCGCTTAGTACTGTACAGGACACTTGGGACACGTGACCTTGGCTTACAGGTGTTACCGAGGTCGCGGAAATAAGCACTGATAAATGACCGCCAAAGGAAGAAAAGGCTCTTCACTTTGCCAAAGAATACAGAGCATTGGCCTCTCAGACAAGTGGCAGAGGCTGTGCTGGGAGTGACGAATAAGCACAATTTTTCGTGTGAGTGGAGAGGGACCAGCAACAAGTGCGTACCGTCCGCCCCGGCTCAGAAAACCCACACGAGCCTCGCTACAACCCTACGGAAAGACCACAAAACACTCTCCCAGTTTAATGGTGTGGGGTGGTTGGCTTTACTTTTCATGGTATTGGGAACTTAGTTATTTCTCCCAAGAACCACAACTGTTAACATAAGGTGGTGTAGATACTGTTTTGATCTTTTAAATGACCACCTGGAGGCACCTGCTTTGGAAAAAGTCACAGGCACAGATTTTGTTCCAGGAACAGGATGGAGCATCCGTGGCACACAGATCGAGATGTGATTACATGGCCGTTGAATGACTGACAAGATGTGGGGAGAATAGAAAGATGGGACTGGCCAGGTCATTCTCCGATATAATCACACACTAGGAAGAACTTTGGGACTACTCAGGCTAAAGGCAAACTCACGAGTCACGACTGGTACACCTGCTAGCACTCCCCAAAAGTCGTGAAATGGAGCTCACGATAAGGGTTGGGAAGAATTTAAGCCTGCAATTCCTTCAAAATCTTGCTGATCAAGTGTACCACGTCGCCTTGCAAAGGGTCATCAAGAGGAAGGGCTACGCAACGAAATGACGGAAATAACTTCAATTGTAAGTGTTGATATTCTTACATTCATTTTGTTTAGAAACTGGAGCGTCATACGTGTAAAACAACACATTTCCCTTTCGGAGTGCGCGCAGTGATTATCACACGCCAAACTGTATAAGATGTAGTCTTCTTCACAATGGAAAAGATTTGCCCGGCATTAGTTTAGTAGACCTGGAGTAGCGGGAGACGATGGCAGGTGGCGATCATGGGTGTGTAGGAAGGTTGGGAGAAAGCAAACACCAACAACCCCTTCCCCTGTATGATTGGAAGAACAGAGCGGTTCAGCATTAGCGCAATGGCGAAAGTTCTACAGCAGACAGTCTAATGCACTGCCAGATATTTTAACAAAAACACGTAAAAAAATATAAAAAAAATCGCTCCCACCGATAATTTCTGGCAAAATAAGCTTAAGGACCGTTATGTCGCCGTCCGCTAAGTTTTTGGCGCGTCGCCTTATGTTATTTTGCGCCGACTGTATACTAACTACGTTGCAGCCTCCAACTCCATCAATGACCTATCATTTGTTGATCTAGGACAGTACTGAAAGTTATTATATTCAACTATATATGTGACTGGTAATGTGCGTGAATTTATGTGATATTTAATTCAGCCATAACCGCCCGGGACCCTTATACGCAAAAATAAAGAAAAAGCAGAGAAATTACAGGAAAAACGAGCAAGAAGAGATATACAAAATATAGGAAAACGGGGGGTGCCCTGTGGAGGCTGGGAAGGTTCTACGGGAATCAGGCGCCGACACAGTTACAATATCGAACGAGATGTCAAAACCAACACACTATTTCGCTACTAAAAATAGAAAGCGAGCTCCTTAATCACATAACACCTCCTTTCACCTATCCAACTAAAAATAGCTGCTTAATCTCCTTTTCAATAGATCACCCTCAATTTTTCGTTCACCCCACGGGTGACTTCCCAAATCCTGAAGGCGACGCGGACAGATAGATACCATGAGAAAAGACCGAAAAAAAGCGTAGATTTAAAAAAGAAATATGGGGAAAAACTGGTTCAACATGAATAGGGTGGTTAAAATGCATTGAATTAGGACTCAGTAGGTACATGCGGAGTTACGTGCGGAAGTCATTTAGAGAGTCTTTAAAGGGGAGGCTAAGATAAATTCATGGATGGGGATGAACGGTGGATGTAGCTAGAATTAATAACAGGAAACTACCTTCGTGTAGGTCTCCACGGCCCTTCTTGAGCTTCCTTATTTTCTTTTGGTATGATGTAAAAGAACCCCCGCTCCCCCCCCGAAAAAAAACTACCCTTGTTCACCGTCCTCTGCTTATTATGAAGTAAGACAATTAGACAAAAATGTGACCCATGTTTGAATGCGTCACTTTGCCGGGGGGATAAAAGGCGCACCATAGTGAAGATGGACGCCGCACAGCACGAAGCGAAGGACAAGTGTGGCAACCTTCTCCCTACAACGTGTCGATAACTGTGCGCCGCATCAAAGACATAGGCCTGGGATCTTCCCACCTATTGACTCGGCTGTCCCTGTCACCACACACACGATGAGCTATAAGGAATACTGGGTACTTCTGAGAGTCTGTAGCTGTCGAGCCGCCTCATGTTAAGGCCGTCAAACACCAGACTGACGCTGAAAGTAGTCGAGCAGATGACGACGCCGTGATGATCGTATGGGCCGCGTCCTGAAAAACAGCGGGAAGCAAGGTATAACCTTTAAAGCTATCTAATGACTCCGTACTAACACCTGTTACTGAGTCTCAGTGTCAATAAGGTGACCCACCCTAATTGTCGAACCATGGAGGAAGTTAACAAACTGGTTCTAAAATCGTGTGGTAAATGATGGAATGGATCAGTAGAAGTGTTAGTTAGGCTAGGAGCCATAGAGAGCTTTAAAGAGAGGGTAGCATCCAATGTCATTGGATGGGGATGAAAAGTTGGGATGTAGGACCAGAATTTGTAGGTAGTGTTAAGGTAACAGGAAAACTCTTACCACGTGTAGGTCTACATGGCCCTCTTGTGAGTCTTTTATCTTCTCTTAGTTCTTGAAACAAGAGACCTAAATGAGGATTCCCTCAATCTCGAAACGAGACAAGACAACTCAAGACTAACATACAAAGATGTAATCCAAAAAACAACTAGTTCGGCCACGGTCAAGTAGCTTAAAATAAACGCTGTTTTACTATCACTAATTAGTTACATTCTTTAACCAGCTTTTTTATTTTATAGGCTTTCGCGCAGCTCATTAGGTCTTCACATTATACAGCTAGTACCCGTGACTCATTGACCGTCCACTTCATATACACCACAAGTACGTTTCAACACAAAGAGGACTCGGCGGGGGATGGTATGTTGCGTTGTAAAAGTTTAGGGAAAAAAGGTACTCCATATCAGGATCAAGTTTGTAAATGTGAAAGGACAGTGAGTAAAATCTTAACTTTTGGATATGTTCATATACATAGATAACCATGTTAGACTCTCGGATGTGAACTCGGCAAAGAGCCGGTCGGTGATCGATAGCCCCATGTACTGACCCCTATGGCCAGTTCTGCTGCCTCATCACTGCCTGCCATATGACTCATATAGGACATGGTTTACAGTATATATAAAGTATTACTGTAATCTTCGTAAATGTCTGTTCTATAATATATAAAATCATAAAAACATAAAAACCACCCTAAGTTTTCCCCTTTTTTTTTGTTAAAAAACCCGGGTTGGGAAATTTTTTAAAATTAAAAATTTTTAAAAAATTGGGGTTTTTTTTTTTGGGTTAAAAAAATTTTAAAAAAACCCCCTTTTTTAAAAACCCCGGGACCTTTTTTCCCCCCCATTTTTTTTAAAGGAAAACCCTTAAATTTTTAAACCCGGGGGCCCCCTTTTTTTAAAAGTTTCGGGGGGAAAAAATTTTTCCCCTTTTTTTTAAAATTTCCCCAAAAAAAAACCCCCCCCCCAAAAAAAAGGAAAAAAAAAACAAAAAAACCCCCCCCCCAAAAAACCCCCCCCCTTTTTTTAAAAAAACCCCCCCCCTTTTTTTTTGGGGGGCCCCTTTTGGGGGTTTCCCCGTTAAAAAGGGGGTTTTTAAAAAAAAAAAAATTTTAAATTTCCCCTTTTTAAAAAATTTTTTTCCCCCCGGGGGGGCCCAAAGGGGGGAAAAAAAGGTTGTTTTTTTTTTGCCCGGATTTTTTAAGGGGGGGGAAAATTTTTCCCTTTATTTTTAAGAAAAAAAAACCCAAAAAAAGGGAAATTTTTTAAAAAATTTTTAAAGGTTTTCAAAAAAAAAAAAAAAAACCCCAAACAGGGGAAAAAACCCCCCCCCCCCCCCCCAAATTAAAAAAAACCCCCCCAAAATTTTTTTTGGGGGGTCCCCCCCCGGGTTTTTAAAAATTTCCCCCCCCCCCTTGGGGGCCCCCCGGGCCCCGGGGGGGCCCCCAGACCCCCAAAAAAACCCGGGGCCCCTCCCTTTTGGGGGGAAAAAAAAAAGAAAAAAATTTTCCCCCCCCCCAAAAACCCAAAACAAAAAAAAAAAAAAACCCCCTTAAAAAAAAAAACCCCCTTTTTGAACCCCCCCCTTTCCCCCAAAACCCCCCCAAAAAACCCCCCCCAAACCCCCTCCCCAAACACCCCCCAAAAAAAACCCCCCCACAAAAAAACCCCCAAAAAACCCCCCCGAAAAAAAAGAACCCCCTTTTAAAAAATTTTTTTTTTTTTAGGAAAAAAAATTGGGGGGGGGGGGGAAAAAACCCCCCCGGGGGGGCGGGGCCCCAAAAAAAAGGGGGGGTCCCCCAAAAACCCTGGGTTTTTCCCTTTTTGGGGGTTTTATTTTTGGGGATAAACAAATTTTTTGGGGGCCGAAAAAAAAGGGGGGTGGGGGAACGGTTTTTTTTTTAGGGGCCCCCCCCCGGGGGGAAAAACCCCCCGGGGGGGGAAACAACCCCCCCGGAAAAATTTTTTGGGCCCCGGGGGAAAAAACCCCTTTTTTAAATTTTTTTTTTTAAAAAAAAAAATTTTTTTAAAAAAACCCCCCCCCAAATTTGGGGCCTTTTAAAAAAAAAAAAGGGGGTTTTTAAAACCCCTAAAAAAGAAAAAGTTTTTAAAAAAAGAAAAACACCAGGGGAGGGGGGGGCCCCCCCAAAATTTTGGGGAAAAAACCCCCCCGGGGCGGGGGAGGGGAAAGGGGGGGCCCCCCCCCCGGAAAAAACCCCGGCCCCCCGGGGGCCCCCGGGGAAAAACCCCGGGGAACCAACACCGGGATTTTTCCCCAAAAAACCCCTCCAAAACCAAAAAACCCCCCAAAAAAACCCCCAAAAAAACCCCCCCCCAACCCAAAAACCACCCCCAAAAAAAACCCCAAAAACCCCAAAACCCCCCCCAAAAAAAAACAGGGGGAAACCCCCTTTTAAAAATTTCCAAATTTTGCAAAACAGAAAAAAATTTTTTTTAAATTTTCCAGAAATTTTTACGGAAAAAAGGGGGGAAAGGGAAAAAAAACCCCCTTTTGGGGAAAAAAAAAAACAAAAAAATTTAAATCCAAAACCGGGCCCCCCAAAAAACCCAAAAAACACCCAAACCCCAAACCCCCCCAAAAACCCAACCAAAACCAAAAAAAAATTTTTTAAAGAAAAAAAGGGCGGGGGGAAAAGAAAAACCCACAAGGGGGGGGAAAAAGGGGGGGGGGAAAAAAAAAAAAAACCGGGGGTTTTTAAAAACAAAAAAAACCCCCTTTCTTTTAAAAAAAAAGGGGAAGGGGGGGGAAAAGGGGGGGGAAGGGGGGTTTTTAAAAAAGGGGGAAAGGGGGAAAAAAAGGTAAAAGGGGAAAAAAAAAGGGGGGGGGGAAAAAAAAAATTTTTAAAAAAATAAAGGGGGTTAAAAAAGGGGGGGGGGGGGGGAAAAAAGAAAAAATAAAATTTTCGGGGGGGAAAAAAAAACCGGAAAAAAGGGGGGAAAAAATTTAAAAAAAAAAAAAATTGGTGGGTTAAAAGGGGGAAAAAAAAAAGGAAGTTTTGGGGGAAAAAAACAAAAAAAAAAGGGCCTTTTTTTTAGGGGGAAATGTTTTGCGGTTTTTTTTAAAGGGGGGGAAAATTTCCCAAAAAGGGGTTTTTTTAAAAAAAAATTGGAAAAATTTTTTTTTTTAAAAGGTCGTTTAAATTTTTTTTCCCAAAAATTTTTTTTTTTTTTAAAAAAAATTTTTTTGGGTTTTTTTTTTTTTAAAAAAACCCCATTTTTTTTAAAAGGGGGGAAAAACCCAAAAATTTTAAAAAAAGGGGGGTTTTGGGCCCCCCCTTTCCCCCTTTTTTTAAATTTTTTTTTTTACCCCAAAACCCCTTGTTTTTTTTTTCCCCCCAAAAACATTTTTGGGTTTTTTTTTTTAAAATCCGTTTTTTGAAAAAAATCCCCGGGGGGGGGGCTTTGGGGGGGGGGAAAATTGGGGGGGGTTTGGGGGGGCCCCTCCCCCCCCCCCCCCCAAAAAAAAAAGGAAACCCCCAAAACCCCCCCCCCAAAAAAAAAATTTAAAAGGGGTTTTTTTTTTTTCCCCCCCCCCTTTTTTTTAAACTCCCCCCCTTTTTTTCCCTTTTTTTCCCCTTTTGGGTTAAGGGCAAAAATTGGGAAAAGGGGGGGTTTTTTTGGGGGGGGAAAAAAGAAAAAAAAAAAAATAAAAAAAAAAAATGAGCGGGTTTAAATTTTTTTTTGAAAAAAAATTTTTTAAGAAAGGGGGAAAAAAAACCCTTTTTTTTTGGGAAAACCCCCCCCAAGGATTCCCTAAGTTCGGGCCCCAAACCGGCCCACGGGTTTCAAGGGGGGGTTTTGGGGGGGGTTTTTTGGGGGTTTTTTAAACCGGGGGCCTGATTTCCCCCGGGGGGGGAAAACCCTTTTTTAAATGGGGGGGCCCGGGCCTGTTTTCTTTTTTTTTTTGCTTTCCCTGGGGGGGGGAAGGGGGGGGGGTTTTGGGGGGGGGGGGTTTTTTTGTTTTGGTTAAAAAAGGGGAGGGGGGAGGGGGGGTTTCCCCCCCGGGCCCAAAGTTTTAAAAGGGGTTTGGCCAAAGTAAATTTTTTTTAAAAATTTTTGGGGCCCCCCGGGGGGCCATTTAAAAAAGGGGGGGGGGAAAAATTTTAACCTTTTCCCAACCCGGGGGGGGGTTTTTCCCGTAAATT
>JACEEZ010007811.1:10000-32014 GCA_016584305.1 Chionoecetes opilio | reverse complement strand
TAACGTTGTCATCATCTTGGATTCGGTAATAGAGCTTGGAGTTAGATCATGACCATGGTTGGTCATTCATCTTGGATCTTTTAAGAGTTGTACAGCTTGGAGTTAGATCTGGGCCATTATTGGTCCCCCATATTTGAACTTTTAAGAGTAGTAGACTATACAGGTCGGAGTAGGATGGTAGGATGCTCTTCAGGATTGGCGATGCGGCGCTCCCTCCAACGAGTGTTCCCCATGATTAATTAATTATTTATTAATTAACCATTAGCTATCTATCTTTATTTCTGGATGTGTTTTAGTTTTGTTTCCATTTTTATCTCCCCTCATATATTCACCTGTATCGCTGTCTCACCTTTCTCATATATCCCTGATGTTTTGTTGTTGTTGTGGTCTTTTTTTTATGGTGTTAGTTTTGCTGTAATGAGACTTTTGTTCTCGTTTTTGTGTGTTTTTGATCATCGGGTGTTCCTTTGTTTCATGAGGGTGTGTGTTAGTGTGTGTGTGTGTGTGTGTGTGTGTGTGTGTGTGTGTGTGTGTGTGTGTGTGTGGTGTGTGTGTGTGTGTGTGTGTGTGTGTGTGTGTGTGTGTGTGTGTGTGTGTGTGTGTGTGTGTGTGTGTGTGTGTGTGTGTGTGAGTGTGTGTGTGTGAGTTGTGTGTGTGTGTGTGTGTGTGTGTGTGTGTATGTGTGTGTGTGTGGTGTGTGTATGTGTGTGTGTGTGTTTGTGTGTGTAAGTGTGTGTGTGTGTGTGTGTGTGTACGTGTGTGTGTGTGTGTGTGTGTGTGTGTGTGTGTGTGTGTGTGTGTGTGTTGTGTGCGATGTGTGTGTTTGTGTATGTGTTTGTGTGTGTGTCTGTGTGTGTGTGTTTGTGTGTGTGTGGGTGTGTGTGTTTTAGTTGTGTTTTATAATTATATTTTGTTGATTTGTGTTTTTGTGTTTCTCTGTCACTCATGGTTCTTTTCCTCCTTCTTGTTTACCTTATTTATTTCCATGTATGCAGTTTCCTCCTGAATGATGTGTATCTTAATACTGATTATTTTCTATTATAATATATCTTTCTATATCACGTTTCCATCTTTTGTATACGTCGTCTTTTATATATATTTATAAATCTTTATTTCTTGTAGATGTTCCTTAAATTTGATTTCATTCCACGCCCTTCATAACTTTCTTGGTCAACACTCTTTATAGACTACCTTCTTCTATTCTTATTCAGGAATTCCTTGTCATAGTCCATCCAGTTAACCCGTGGGCTGTGGCAAGCCTTCCTGAAGGCTCTGCTGAGCTACTGCGAAACCGAAACCGCAGTTTTCAATTGCATACAAAAACCAGGCCGACATTCGTATAAGTCTAATTATTGTGTCACATATACGCCTTGATGTCAGCTCTCGATAACACACACCACCATCTGCATAGCTACGATGTACGCAGATATTTACCAATCCTTGGTTATTTGCCAAAAGATCTTGGGATGTAGGTCTTGGCTTTGGGATATTTTGTGTCTATCTTGGGACTTTTGAAGGGATTATTCAAGTATTTATTCAGTGGTTTATATCAAGGTACGGTACAACGGAACCTATGCTTAACTTCAGATAAACGACTGCATAAATACATGAATAATCCCGTCTAAATCTTGGGACAAAATCCCAATGTGTGGCACCCTTGAATTCACCTCAACCGTCTCTTGCAAGCGACTTGCTGCCCTTCGCCCCAGCTATTTCAACTCCCAACCACAACCATACCTCAACCCAATACGTTTGGGTTAAAATTAGATATAATGCCGGATGCAGATTTCTACAACCTTGATGTTGATGTGATTTGCATCCAATTCTGTAATGATCATCGTTTTTCTCACATTCCCGCACTGGTGGCACTAAAAATTGATTTGCTCCCGCAGTTTCAGGGATAAGAATTATTATCCTCCAGTATAAAACAAATATGTGGGAGTTGGATCTGGTCATTGAAAGGTGCATCATATTGGAATCTGGTCCATATTTGGTCCGTCATTATCTTGCAACTTTTAAGGGTAGAACAGCTTGGAGTAAGATCCTTAGATGTGGTTGGTCAATCATCTTGGAGCTTTTACGGGTAATAGAGCTTGGAGTTAGATTTGGACCATGGTTGGTCATTCATCTTGGAACTTTTAAGAGTTGTACAGCTTGGAGTTAGATCTGGGCCATTATTGGTCCCCCATATTTGAGCTTTTAAGAGTAGTAGACTATACAGGTCGGAATAGGATGGTAGGATGCCCTTCAGGATTGGCGATGCGGCGCTCCCTCCAACGAGTGTTCCCCATTATTAAATAATGATTTATTAATTAACCATTAGCTATCTATCTTTATTTCTGGATGTGTTTTAGTTTTGTTTCCATTTTTATCTCCCCTCATATATTCACCTGTATCGCTGTCTCACCTTTCTCATATATCCCTGATGTTTTGTTGTTGTTGTGGTCTATTTCTTATGGTGTTTGTATTGCTGTAATGAGACTTTTGTTCTCGTTTTTGTTTGTTTTTGATCATCGGGTGTTCCTTTGTTTCATGAGGGTGTGTGTTAGTGTGTGTGTGTGTCTGTGTGTGTGTGTGTGTGTGTGTGTGTGTGTGTGTGTGTGTGTGTGTGTGTGTGTGTGTGTGTGTGTGTGTGTGTGTGTGTGTGTGTGTGTGTGTGTGTGTGTGTGTGTGTGTGTGTGTGTGTGTGTGAGTGTGTGTGTGTGAGTTGTGTGTGTGTGTGTGTGTGTGTATTTTGTGTGTGTGTGTGTGTGGTGGTGTGTGAGTGTGTATGTGTGTGTGTGTGTTTGTGTGTGTAAGTGTGTGTGTGTGTGTGTACGTGGTGTGGTGTGGTGTGTGTGTGGTGTGTCTGTGTGTGTGTGTGTGTTTGTGTGCGATGTGTGTGTTTGTGTATGTGTTTGTGTGTGTGTCTGTGTGTGTGTGTTTGTGTGTGGGTGGGTGTGTGTGTTTAGTTGTGTTTATAAATTATATTTTGTTGATTTGTGTTTTGTGTTTCTCTGTCACTCATGGTTCTTTTCCTCCTTCTTGTTTACCTTTTTCATGTCCATGTATGCAGTTTCCTCCTGAATGATGTGTATCTTAATACTGATTATTTTCTATTATAGTATATCTTTCTATATCACGTTTCCATCTTTTGATACGTCGTCTTTTATATATATTTATAAATCTTTATTTCTTGTAGATGTTCCTTAAATTTGATTTCATTCCACGCCCTTCATTAATTTCTTGGTCAACACTCTTTATAGACTACCTCCTTCAATTCTTATGCAGGAATCCTTGTCATTAGTCCATCAAGTTAACCCGTGGCTGTGGAAGCCTTCCTGAAGGCTCTGCTGAGCTACTGCGAAAACCGAAACCGCAGTTTTCAATTGCATACAAAAAACCAGGCGACAATCGTTAAAAGTCGACGTATTGCGTTACATTATACGCCTTGATGTCAGCTCTCGATAACACACACCACCCCATCTGCCTAAATACGATGACCATGATATTTACCAATCCTTGGTTATTTGCCAAAGATCTTGGGATGTAGGTCTTGGCGTTGGGATATTTTGTGTCCCTATTCTTGGGACTTTTGAAGGATTATCAAGTATTTATTCAGTGGTTATAAATCAAGGTACGGTACAACGCGAAACCTATGCTTACCTTCAGATAAAACGACTGCATAAAATACATGAATAATCCCGTCTAAATCTGGGACAAAAATCCCAATGGTGGCACTCTTGAATTCACCTCAACCGTCTCTCGCAAGCGACCGTGCTGCCCTTCGCCCCAGCTATTTCAATCCCAAAGGCACAACCATACCTCAACCAATACGTTTCGGGTTAAAATTAGATATAATGCCGGATGCAGATTTATACAACCTTGATGTTTGATGTGATTTGCATCCCAATTCTGTAATGATCACTTTTTTTTTCTTCACATTCCCGCCACTGGTGCACTAAAAATTGATTTGCTCCCACAGTTCAGGATAGAATATTATCCTAGTATATATAAAAACAAATATGTGGGAGTTGGATTGGTCATTGATAGGTGCATCATTTGGAATCTGGTCCATATTTGGTCCGTCATTATCTTGCAACTTTTAGGGTAGAACAGCTTGGAGTAAGATCCTTAGATGTTGGGTTCCGGTCAATCATCTTGGAACTTTTACGGGTAATAGAGCTTTGGAGTTAGATCTGGACCCATGGTTGCTCATTCACTTGGAATTTAAGAGTTGTACGCTTGGAGTTAAGATCTGGGCCATTATTGGTTCTCCCTATTTGAACTTTTAAGAGTAGTAGACTATACAGGACGGAGTAGGATGGTATAGGATGCTCTTCAGGATGCGATGCGGCGCTCCCTACAACGAGTGTTCCCATGATTAATTATTATTTATTAATTAACCATGAGCTATCTAATCTGATTTCGGGATGTGTTTTAGTTTGTTTCCATTTTTTTCTCCCCTCATAATTCACCTGTATCGCGTCTCACCTTTCTCGTATACCTGTGTTTTGTTGTTGTTGTGGTATTTTTTTTATGGTGTTTGTTTTGCTGTAATGAGACTTTTGTTTCTCGTTTTTGTGTGTTTGATAATCGGGTGTTCTTTGTTTCATGAGTGGTGTGTTAGTGTGTGTGTGTGTGTGTGTGTGTGTTGTTGGGTGTGTGTGTGTGTGTGTATGTGTGTGTGTGTGTGTGTAGTGGGTGTGTTGTGTGTGTGTGTGTGTGTGTGTATGTGTGTGTGTGTGTGGTGTGTGTGGTCGTGTGTGTTTGTGTGATTGTGTGTGTTGTGAGTTGTGTGTGTGGGTGTGTGTGTTGTGTGTGTGTGTGTGTGTGTGTGTGCTGTGTGCTGTGGTGTGTGTGTGTGGTGTGTATGTGTGTGTGTGTGTTTGTGTGTTTAAGTGTGTGTGTGTGTGTGTGTGTACGTGTGTGTGTGTGTGTGTGTGTGTAGGTGTGTGTGTGTGTTGGGGTTATGTGTGTGTGTGTGTGTGTGTGTGCGATGTGTTGTGTTGTGTATGTGTTTGTGTGTGTGTCTGAGTGTGTGTGTTTGTGTATGGGTGGGTGGTGTGTTTAGTTGTGTTTTATAATTATATTTTGTTGATTTGGGTTTTTGTGTTCTCTGTCACTCATGAGTTCTTTTCCCTTCTTGTTTACCTATCATCAGAGACATGTATGCATGTTTCCTCTGCAATGATCAGCGCGACGCACTCTGCACACAGAGCACGCAACGAGCGATTTCTCACACGCATAATATATCATTTTTATATACGTTTCACCTTCTCTGCTATACGTGCGACTCTTTGCACGCACACGCTTTTTAAATCTTTATTTCTTGTAGATGTATTTAAATTTGATTCACTTCGCGCCCTTATTAATGACTGGGTCAACCACTTTGACTAGACTACCTTGATTTCAATTCTTATTCCAGGAATTCCTTGTCATAGTCCATCCAGTAACCAGTGGGCTGTGGCAAGCCTTCTCTGAATGGCTCTGCTGAGCTACTGCGAAACGAAACCGCAGTTTTCAATTGTATACAAAACCAGGACGACATTCGTAAAAGTCTAACTTATTGTGTCACATATACGCCTTGATGTCAGCTCTGATAACACACACACCACCATCTGCCTAACTATGATGGTAAGCAGATTATTTACAAATCCTTGGTTATTTGCCAAAAGATCTGGGATGTATGTCTTGGCGTTGGGATATTGTTGTGTCTATCTTGGGACTTTTGAAGTGATTATTCAAGTATTTATTCAGTCGTTTATATCAGTACGGTACAACGGAACCTATGCTTACCGTCAGATAAACGACTGATAAATACATGCAATAATTCCGTCTAAATCTTGGACAAAATCCCAATGTGTGGCACCCTTGAATTCACCTAAAAGTCTCTCGCAAGCGAATTGCTGCCCTTCGCCCAGCTATTTCAACTCCCAAACCACAACCATACTCAACCCATACGTTGGGTTTAAAATAGTATAATGCCGGATGCAGATTTCTAAACCTTGATGTTGATGTGCTTTGCATCCCATTCTGTAATGATCACTGTTTTCTCACATCCCGCACTGGTGGCACAAAAATGATTTGCTCCCGCAGTTTCAGGGATAAGAATTATTATTCCTCCAGTATAAACAAATAGGTGGACGTTGGATTGGTCATTGATAGGTGCATACATATTGGAATTTGGTTCATATTTGGTCCGTCATATCTTGCAACTTTTAAGGTGTAGAAACAGCTTGGAGTAAGATCTTTAGTGTGGTTGGTCAACATCTTGGAACTTTTACGGGTAATAGAGCTTGGGTAGATTGGACCATGGTTGTCATTCATTCTGACTTTTAAGCGTTGTACAGCTTGGAGTTAGATCTGGGCATTATTGGTCCCCCATATTTGAACTTTTAAGAGTAGTAGACTATACAGGTCGGAGTAGGATGGTAGGATGCTCTTCAGGATTGGCGATCGGCGCTCCTTCCAACGAGTGTTCCCCATGATTAATTAATTATTTATTAATTAACCAATAGCTATCTATCTTTATTTCTGGATGTGTTTTAGTTTTGTTTCCATTTTTTTCTCCCTCATATATTCACCTGTATCGCTGTCTCACCTTTCTCATATATCCCTGTTGTTTTGTTGTGTTGTGGTCTTTTTTATGGTGTTTGTTTTGCTGTAATGAGACTTTTGTTCTCGTTTTTGTGTGTTTTTGATCATGGGTGTTCCTTTGTTTCATGAGGGTTGTGTGTGTTGTGTGTGTGTGTGTGTGTGTGTGTGTGTGTGTGTGTGGTGTGTGTGTGTGTGTGTGTGTGTGTGTGTGTGTGTGTGTGTGTGTGTGTGGTGTGTGTGTGTGTTGTGTGTGTGTGTGTGTGTGGTGTGTGTGTGTGTGTGTGTGTGTGTGTGAGTGTGTGTGTGTGTGTGTGTGTGTGTGTGTGTGTGTGTGTGTGTGTGTGTGTGTGTGTGTGTGTGTGTGTGTGTGTTGTGTGTGTGTGTGTGTTGTGTGTGTAAGTGTGTGTGTGTGTGTGTGTGTGTAGTGTGTGTGTGTGTGTGTGTGTGTGTGTGTGTGTGTGTGTGTGTGTGTGTGTGTGCGATGTGTGTGTTTGTGTATGTGTTGTGTGTGTGTCTGTGTGTGTGTGTTTGTGTGTGGGTGGGGTGTGTGTGTTTTAGTTGTGTTTTATAATTATATTTTGTTGATTTGTGTTTTTGTGTTTCTCTGTCACTCATGGTTCTTTTCCTCCTTCTTGTTTACCTTATTCATGTCCATGTATGCAGTTTCCCCCTGAATGATGTGAAATCTTAATACTGATTTTTTTTCTATTATAGTATATTTTTTCTATTTTTCCTTTTCCATCTTTGTATACGTCGTTTTTTAAATATATATTTAAAAAATTTTTATTTCTTGTAGATTTTCCTTTAAAAATTTGATTTCTTTCCCAAACCCCTTCTTTAAATTTTTTTCCCAACACTCTTTATAACAAACCCCCTTTCCCAATTCTTTTTCGGGAAATTTCCTTGTCTTTAGTCCACCCAAGTTAACCCGGGGGCTGTGGAACCCTTTCCCCTGAAGGCTCGCGGGCCTACTGCAAAAACCAAAAACCGCAGTTTTAAATTGAAACCCAAAAAACCGGGCCCGAAATTTCTTTAAAAGTCACTTATTGGTTACTTTATACGCCTTGTTTGTCACTCTCGATAACAAAACCCCACCCCATCGCCAAAATTACGATGACCAGATTTTACCAACCCTTGGTTATTTGCCAAAATCTTGGGATGTAGGTCTTGGCGTTGGGAATTTTGGGGCCCCTTTTCTTGGGACTTTTAAAGGGGATTTTTAAAGTATTTATTCGTGGTTTAAATAAAGGGAAACGGTAAAGGGGAAAACCTATGCTTCCCTTTCAGAAAAAACGATTTCAAAAAATACATAAATAACCCCGTCTAAATTTTGGGACAAAAATCCCAATGGTGGCACTCTTAAATTTCCCACCTCAACCGCCCCTCTCGCAAGCGCCCTTGCTCCCCTTTTCGCCCCCGCTATTTAAACCCCCAAAAGGCCAACCTCCTAAACCCCAATACGTTTGGGTTTAAAAAATTAGATATAATGCCGGTGCAGATTTTACAACCTTGATTTTTGATGTGTTTGCACCCCAATTTTCGGTAATGATAAATTTTTTTTTTTTCACTTTTCCCCCCACGGGTGAAAAAAAAAATTTTGATTTGCCCCCATTTTCGGGGATAAAAATTTATTATCCTAGTAATAAAAAAAAAAAGTGGGATTTTGGTTTGGGGTCATTGATAGGTCCCATAAATTTGGAATCGGGGCCATATTTGGTCCGTCATTATCTTGAAATTTTTAAAGGGTAGAACCTTGGAGTAAGATCCTTAGATTTTGGGTTGGTCAATCACTTGGAACTTTTAGGGGAAATTTAGAGTTTTGGATTTAAAGATCTGGCCCCATGGTTGCTCTTCCCTTTGGGAATTTTAAGATTTTGTACGCTTGGATTTAAAGATCGGGGCCATTTTTGGGTTTCTCCCTATTTGAATTTTTAAAGAGTAGTAGACTATACGGGCGGAGTGGGTTTGGAAAGGATGCTCTTCAGGTTTGGCGATCGGCGCTCCCTCCAACGAGTTTTCCCCCATGTTTAAATTAAATTATTTATTAATTAACCTTTAGCTATCAAATTTTTATTTCGGGATGTTTTTTTGTTTTTTTCCCATTTTTTTCTCCCCTCATAATTCACCTGAAATCGCGTCTCACCTTTCTCTATACCCTTTTGTTTTGTTGTTTTTTGTGGTTTTTTTTTATGGTGTTTGTTTTGCTGTAATGAGACTTTTGTTTCTCGTTTTTGTGTTTTTTTGATAATGGGGGGTGTTCTTTGTTTCATGAGGGGTGTGTTAGTGTGTGGGTGTGTGTGTGTTGTGTTTTTGGGTTTTGTGTGTGTGTGGGGTATGGGGTGTTTGTTTGTGTGTAGTGGGTGTTTTGTGTTTGTGTGTGTGTGTGTGTATGTGTGGTGTGTGTGGTGTGTGTGGTGTGTGTTTTTTGTGTGATTGTGTGTTTTGTGAGTTTGTGTTTTTGGGTGTGTGTGTTGTGTGTGTGTTTTGTGTGTGTGTGTGTGTGTGTGTGGTGTGTGTGTGTGGTGTGTATGTGTGTGTTGTGTTTTTTTGTGTTTAAGTGTGTGTGTGTGTGTGTGTGTACGTGTGGGTGTGTGTGTGTGTTGTGGTGTGTGTGTGTTTTGGGGTTTGTGTGTGTGTGTGTTGTGTGGCGATGTTTTTTTTTGTGTATGTGTTTGTGTGTGTGTCTGGTGTGTGTGTTTGTGTATGGGTGGGGGGGTGTTTTTTTTAGTTGTTTTTTTATAATTAATTTTTTTTGATTTGGGTTTTTGTTTTTCTCTGTCCTCAGGGTTTCCCTTTTCCCCTTCTTTTTTACCTTTTCTTTTCAGGTTATGCATTTTTCCCCCTGAATGATGGGAGCCTTAAAACCAAAAATTTTTCTAAATAATAATCTTTTTATATAACTTTTTCCAACCTTTTGTTAGGGCGCTTTTAAATTTTTTTAAATCTTTATTTCTTGTAGAGTATTTAAATTTGTTTTCATTCCCGGCCCTTATTAATTTTTTGGGTAAAACCATTTTTTATAGCTACCTTTTTAAATTCTTTTTCCCGGGAAATTCCTTGTCATAGTCCATCCATTTAACCCCGTGGGCTGTGGCAAGCCTTCCTAAAGGCTCTGCTGAGCTACTGCAAAACCCGAAACCGCATTTTTCAATTGTATAAAAAAACCAGGCCGACTTTTCGTAAAAGTCAAACTTATTGTGTCACATATACCCTTGATGCCCGCTCTGATAACACACACCCCCTCTGCCTAACTATGAGGGAAAGAAATTTATTTAAAAATCCTTGGTTATTTCCCCAAAAAAATTTTGGGATGTAGGTTTTGGGGCTTTGGGGATATTTTGTGTCTATCTTGGGACTTTTGAAGGGATTATTAAAGTATTTATTCAGTCGTTTATATAAATTTACGGTCAAGGGAAAACCTATGCTTACCTCAAAATAAACGCCCTGATAAATACATGAAAAATTCCCCGTCTAAATCTTGGAAAAAACCCAAATGTGGGGGCCCCCTTTGGGAATTCCCCAAAAAAGTCTCTCGAAAGGCAAATTCCCTGCCCTTCCCCCCAGTTTTCAACCCCCAAAACCACAACCAAAACCTAAACCCAAATACTTTTGGGTTTTAAAATAGTAAAATTTCCCGGGAATGAAATTTTCTAAACCTTGATTTTTGATGTGTTTGCCCCCCTTTTCTGTAATGATCACTTTTTTTCTCACTTCCCGCACGGGTGGAAAAAAAAATTTGATTTGCTCCCGCAGTTTCGGGATAAAAAAATTATTTTTCCTCCAGTATAAAAAAAATTAGGGGGGAGTTGGTTGGTCATTGATAGGTGCTCATATTGGAATTTGGTTATATTTGGCCCGCCCCTTATCTTGCAACTTTTAAGGGTAAAAACAGTTTTGGAGTAAGTCTTTAGTGTGGTTGGTAAACCCATTTTGGGAAACTTTTAGGGGTAATAGAGTTTGGGGTTTAGATTGGACCAGGGTTGGGTCTTTCCCCATTTTTGGAACTTTTAAGGTTGTACAGCTTGGAGTTAGATTGGGCCCTTTTATTGGCCCCCCATTTTGAACTTTTAAGAGTATAGACTATAAAAGGGTGGGAATGGAGGGTAGGATGCTTTTGGGTTTTGGCCCGATGCGGCGCTCCCCCCAAAACGGTTTTCCCCTGTTTACTTTTATTTATTAATTAAAAAATTAGCTATCTATCTTTATTTTGGATGTTTTTTTAGTTTTTTTTCCCATTTTTTTTCCCCCCCATATATTCACCTGTATCGCTGTCTCCCTTTCTCATATATCCCTTTTTTTTTTGTTGTTGTTGTGGTTTTTTTTTTTATGGTTTTTTGTTTTGCTGTAATGAGACTTTTGTTCTCGTTTTTGTGTTTTTTTGATCATGGGTTTTCCCTTTTTTTTTCCCTGGGGGGGTTGTGTGTTATTTGTGTGTGTGTGTTGTGTGTGGGGGTGGGGGGGTGTGTGGGTGTGTGTGGGGGTGTTTGTGTGTGTGTGTGTGTGTGTTTGTGTTTTGTGTGTGTGTGTGTGTGTGGGAGTGTGTGTGTGGGGAGTTGTGGGGGGTGTGGGGGTTGTGTGTGTGTGGGGTTTGGGGTGTGGGGTGTGTGTGTGTTTTGTGTGTGTGTGGTGGGGTTAGGTGTGTGTGTGGGGTTTGTGTTTTAAAGTGTGTGTTTGGGGTGTTTTGGGGGGGGTTTAAGGGTGTGTGTGTGTGTGTGTGTGTTTTTGTGTGTGTGTGTGTTTGTGTGTGTTGTTGCGATGTGTGTGTTTGTGTATGTTTTTGTGTGTGTGTCGGTGTGGGGTGTGTTTGTTTTGGGGGGTGGGGGGGTGTGTGTTTTAGTTGTGTTTTATGATTATATTTTGTTGATTTGTGTTTTTGTGTTTCTCTGTCCCCTCATGGTTTTTTTCCTCCTTTTTGTTTACCTTTTTCCCTTTTTCCATGAAAGGGATTTTCCCCCTTAAAATGATGGGGACTTAATACTGGTTTTTTTATATTTTAATTATCTTTTTTAATCCGTTTCCATTTTTTTGTATACGTCGTTTTTATATATTTTTTATAAATATTTTTTTTCTTGAAAGATTTTCCCTTTTAAAATTTTGTTTTTCCATTCCAGCCCTTCATAACTTTTTTTGGTCAAAAATTTTTAAAGACTCCCTTTCTTAAATTTTCTTATTCAGGAATTCCTTGTCATAGTCCATCCATTTAAACCCCTGGGCTTTTAAAACCCTTTCCAAAGGGGCTCTGCTGAGCTCTGCGAACCCGAAACCGCATTTTCAATTGCAACAAAAAACCGGGCCCGACATTCGTAAAAGTCTACTTTTTTGTGTCACATATACCCCTTTGTTTGTCAGCTCTCATAACAAAACACCCCCAAATTTTTGCCTAACACGATGTACGCAATATTTACCAACCCTTGGGTTTATTTGCCAAAGTCTTGGGATTTAGGTTTTGGCTTTGGGGATATTTTGGGGTCACCCTTGGGGTTTTAAAAGGATATTCAAGTATTTATTCGGGGCTTTATATCAAGGTAGGTCCCAACGGAACCTATTTTACCTTCAGATAAACGACTGCAAAAATACATAAATAACCCCCGTCTAAATCTTGGGACAAAACCCCAAAAGTGGGGCCCAACGGTTAAATTTCACCCCCAACCGCCCCTCTCGAAAGCGATTTGGGTTGCCCTTCCCCCCCAGCTATTTAAACCCCCCAACCAAAAACCAAAACCTCAACTCAATACTTTTTGGGTTAAAAAATTAAATATAATGCCGAATGCGGGATTTCTCCCCCCCTTTGATTTGATGTGATTTGCATCCAATTCTGAAATTTGATCACGTTTTTTCTAAACTTCCCGAAACTGGGGCACAAAAATTTTTTGATTTGCTCCCGCATTTTCGGGGATAAGAATTTTATCCTCCAGTAAAAAAACAAATATGTGGAGTTGGATCTGGTCTTTGATAGGTGCATCATTTTGGAATCTGGTCCATATTTGGCCCGGGTCTTTTACCTTGCAATTAAAGGGTAGAACAGCTTGGAGTAAGACCTTAATGGGGTTTGGGCAAAAAAATTCCTTGGGGAATTTAAAGGGAAAATAGACCCGGGAGTTAGATCTGGACCAGGGTTTGGTCATTCATTTTGGGAAATTTTTAAGATTTTGTACGCTTGGAGTTGATTGGGCCATTATTGGCCCCCCTATTTGAATTTTTAAGAGTAGTAGACTATCAGGTCGGAGTAGGATGGTAGGAGGGTTTCTTAAAGGATTGGCGATGGGGCCGCCCCCTCCAAAAATTTTTTTCCCAAAGGGTTAAATTAATTTTTTAAAAAAATTTAAAACCATTAGTTACCCTATCTTTATTTCTGGGGGTTTTTTTAATTTTTGTTACCATTTTTTCCCCCCTCAATAATTCACCTGTATCGCGTCTCCCCTTTTCTCAAAATATCCCTGTTGTTTTGTTGTTGTTGGGGCCCTTTTTTTTATGGTTTTTTTTTTTTTGGCCGTAAGGGAATTTTTGTTCTCGTTTTTTGTGTTTTTTTTGATCATCGGGTTTTTTCCTTTGTTTCATGAGGGTGTGTGTTGTGTGTGTGGGGTTGTTTTGTGTTTTGTGTTTTGTGTGTGTAGGGTGTGTGGGGTGTGTTGGTGTGTGTGTGTGAAATGTGTGTTTTTTTGTGTGTGTGTGGGGCCGAGTGTGTGTGTGTGAGTTGTTGTGTGTTTGGGGTGTGTGTGGTGTGTTTTGTGTGTGTGTGTGTGGGGTGTGTTTTGGTGGGGTGTATGTGTTTGTGTTTTGGTTTGTGTGTGTAAGTGTGTGTGGGGTGGGGGTTTTGTGTGTGTACGGGGCCCTGTTTTGGTGTGTGGGTGTGTGTGTGTGGTGGGGTGTGTGTGTGTGTTGTGTGCGAGGTGGGGGTTTGTGTATGTTTTTGTGTGTGTTCTGTTGTGTGGTTTTGTTTGTGGGTGGGTTTTGGGGTTTTTATAATTATTTTTTGTTGTTTTGGGTTTTTTTTGTGAAACTCTGTCACTCAGGGTTTCTTTTCCTCCTATTTGGGTTTTTCCTTTTAATTTCCGTTTGCAGTTTTCCCCTGAATGAGTGTATCTTAATACTGTTATTTCAAATTTATAAAAATATCTTTCTATATCACTTTTTCCATCTTTTGTATACGTGTCTTTTATTTTATTTATAAAATCTTTATTTTTTGTGATTTTCCCTTAAAATTTTGATTTCTTTCCCACCCCCTTTCTAATTTTCTTGGTCAACATTCTTTATAGACTACCTTTTTTAAATTCTTATTGGGAAATTCCCTGTCATGGGCCATCCATTTAAAACCCGTGGCCTGGGGAAGCCTTCCTAAAACCCCTTGCTGGGGCTACTGCGAAACCGAAAACCGCGGGTTTCAATTGCATAAAAAAACCAGGCCGACTTCGAAAAAAAAAAGGGGTTCTCCTTTTTGGCCCACATATACTTTCTTGAGGGCAGCTCTCGAAAAACAAACACCCCATCTAACCCCCATTACGCTGTCGCAGATATTTCCCAAATCCTTGGTTATTTCCCAAAAAGAAAATTTGGGATGTGGTTTCTTGGCTTTGGGGAAATATTTTTGTGTCATTTTGGGGACTTTTGAAGGATTATTCAAGTTTTTTAAAGGGTTTATATAAAGGGTAGGGTACAAGGGAACCTTGTTCCGTCAAATAAAGGGTTTGCAAAAATACAAAAATAATCCCGTCAAAATTTTGGGGAAAAAAACCCCAATGTGTGGGCCCCCTTAAATTAAACCCTGAACCGCCTCTCGCAAGCGACTTGCTGCCCTTGGGGCCCCCCACCCTTTTTTTCAACTCCCAACCCCCAACCATAACCTCAACCCAATATTTTTGGGTTTTAAAAAATTAGATAAATCCCGGGATGCAGATTTCTACAACCTTGATGTTGATTGTTTTTGCATCCAATTCTGTAATATCACTGTTTTTCTCACTTTTCCCCGCCACTGGGGGGAACAAAAAATTGATTTGCTCCCGCAGTTTCGGGGAAAAAGAATTATTATCCTCCAGTATAAAAAAAATTTTGGGGGGGAAATTTGGGATCTGGTCTTGATAGGGGGCATCATTTTTGGGAACCCGGGTTCCATATTTGGTCCGTCATTATTTGAAAATTTTTTAAGGGCCCTAGAACAGCTTGGAGTAAGACCCTTTAGATTTTTTTTGGTCAAATCATTTTTGGAATTTTTTAAGGGGTTTAATAGACTTGGCTTTTAATTTTCGGGAAACCATGGTTGGTCATTCATTTTTGGAACTTTTAAAAAATTTTTACGTTTGGATTTTAGATCGGGGCCCTTTAAATTGGGTCCCCCATATTTAAAACTTTTAAGAGGAAAAGATTTTTACGGGTGGGAAAGTGGGATGGAGGAGCTCTGCGGGTTTTGGCGATGCGGCGCCCCCCTCCAAAGTTTTCCCCATGTTTAAAATTAAAATATTTATTAATTAACCATTACCCTATCTATCTTTATTTCTGGTGTTTTTTATTTTTTGTTTCCATTTTTGTTCCCCTCATATATTCACCCGTATCGCTGCCCTCACCTTTCCATAAAAACCCTGTTTTTGTTGTTGTTGGGTCTTTTTTTTTTTGGGGGTTTTTTTTGCTGTAAGAGATTTTTTGTTCTCGTTTTTTTTTTGGTTTTTTTGATCATCGGGTTTCCTTTTTGTTTCATGAGGGTGTGTATTAGTGTGAAAGGGGTGTGGGGTGGTGTGTGTGTTGTGTGTGTTGGTGTGTGGTGTGTGCGTGTGGGGTGTGTTTTTGTGTGTGTGTGTGTGTGTGTGTGTGTGTGTGTGGTGTGTGTTTTGTGGGGTGTGTGTGTTTGTGTGTGTAAGTGGGGGGTGTGTGGGTGTGTGGTGTGTGTGTACGTGTGTGTGTGTGGTTTTTGTGTGTGTGTGGTGTGTGTTTTGGGTGTGATGTGGTTGTTTGTGTATGTGTTTGTGTGTGTTTCTGGGGTGTTTTGTGTGTTTGTGTGGGGGTGGGGGGGTGTTTTAGTTGTTTTTTTTTTAAAATTTAAATTTTTTTTTAATTTGTTTTTTTTGGTTTCTTTTCACTCAGGGTTCTTTTCCCCCCTTCTTGTTTACCTTATTCTTTTCCCCTTTTTAGGGCATTTTCCCTCCTGAAGATGTGTATCTTAATACTGATTATTTTCTATTATAATATATCTTTCTATATCACGTTTCCCATCTGTTGTATACGTCGTCTTTTATATATATTTATAAATATTTATTTCTTGTAGATGTTCCTTAAATTGATTGATTCCACGCCCTTCATAACTTCTTGGTCTAACACTCTTTATAGACTACTTTCTTCAATTCTTATTCAGGAATGCCTTGTCATAGTCCACCAGTTAACCCGGGCTGTGTGGCAGATTTCCTGAGAGGCTCTGCTGAGCTACCTCCCCCCCCCCCCCCCCCCGAAACGGAAACCGCAGTTTTTTTTCAATTGCATACAAAAAACCAGGCCGAACATTCGTAAAAGTCTCACTTTATGTGTCACATATACGCCCTTGATGTCAGCTCTCGGATAACACACACCACCATCTGCCTCATTACGCGTACGCAATATTTAACCAATCCTTGGTTATTTGCCAAAAGATATTGGCGATGTGGTCTTGGCGTGGGATATTTTGTGTCATCTTGGGACTTTTGAAGGGATATTTCAAGTATTTATTCAGTGGTTTATATCAAGCGTACGGTACAACGGAACCTATGATACCTTCATATAAACGACTGACATAAATACATGAATAATCCGTCTAAATCTTGGGACCAAAATCCCAATGTTGTGGCACCCTTGATCACTCAACCACTCTCGCAACGACTTGCTACCCTTCGCCCCAGCTATTTCAACTCCCAACCACAACCATACCTAACCCCAATAGTTTGGCGTTTTAAAATTAGATTAAATGCCGGATGCCAGATTTCTACAACCTTGATGTTGTTGTGATTTGCATCCAATTCTGTAATGACACGTTTTTCTCACATTCCCGCACTGGTGGCACTAAAAATTGATTTGCGCCCGCAGTTCAGGTTAAGAATTAGTATCCTCCAGTATTAAACACAAATATGTGGGAGTTGGATCTGGTCATTGATAGGTGATCATAATTGGGAATCCGCGTCCAATTTGGGTTCCGTCCATTATCTTGCACACTTTTTAAGGGTAGAATCAGCGTGGAGTAGATCCTTAGATGTTGGTTGGTCAATCATCTTGGAACTTTTAGGGTCAATAGAGCTTGGAGTTAGATCTGGACATTGTTGGTCATTCACTTGGAACTTTTAAGAGTTGTACAGGCTTGGAGTTAGATCGGGCAATTATTGGGTCCCACATATTTGAACTTTTAAGGATTAGTAGACTATACAGGTCGGAAAGTAGGTGTAGGATGCTCTTCAGGCTGCGATGCGGCGCTCCCTCAAACGATGGTCCCCATATTAAATAATTATTTATTAATTAACAATTGAGTCTCTATCTTATTCTGGAGTGTTTAGTGTTGTTTCCATTTTGTTCTCCTCAGCATATATTCACCTGTATCGCTGTCTCACCTTTCTCACTAATCCCTGCTTGTTTGTTGTTGTTGTCGGTCTTTTTTTTATTGGTGTTTGTTTTGCTGTAATGAGACTTTTGTTCTAGTTTTTGTGTGTTTTTGATCATCGGGTGTTCATTGTTTCATTGAGGTGTGGGTTAGAAGTGTGTGTGTGTGTGTGTGTGTGTGTGTGTGTGTGTGTGTGTGTGTGTGTGTGTGTGTGTGTGTGTGTGTGTGTGTGTGTGTGTGTGTGTGTGTGTGTGTGTGTGTGTGTGTGTGTGTGTGTGTGTGTGTGTGTGTGGTGTGTGTGTGTGTGTGTGTGTGTGTGTGTGTGTGTGTGTGTGTGTGTGTGTGTGTGTGTGTGTGTGTGTGTGTGTGTGTGTGTGTGTGTTGTGTGTGTGTGTGTGTGTGTGTGTGTGTGTGTGTGTGTGTGTGTGTGTGTGTGTGTGTGTGTGTGTTGTGTGCGATGTGTGTGTTTGTGTATGTGTTTGTGTGTGTTGTCTGTGTGTGTGTGTTTGTGTGTGGGTGGGTGTGTGTGTTTTAGTTGTGTTTTATAATTATATTTTGTTGATTTGTGTTTTTGTGTTTCTCTGTCACTCATGGTTCTTTTCCTCCTTCTTGTTTACCTTATTCATTTCCATGTATGCAGTTTCCTCCTGAATGATGTGTATCTTAATACTGATTATTTTCTATTATAATATATCTTTCTATATCACGTTTCCATCTTTTGTATACGTCGTCTTTTATATATATTTATAAATCTTTATTTCTTGTAGATGTTCCTTAAATTTGATTTCATTCCACGCCCTTCATTAATTTCTTGGTCAACACTCTTTATAGACTACCTTCTTCAATTCTTATTCAGGAATTCCTTGTCATAGTCCATCCAGTTAACCCGTGGGCTGTGGCAAGCCTTCCTGAAGGCTCTGCTGAGCTACTGCGAAACCGAAACCGCAGTTTTCAATTGCATACAAAAACCAGGCCGACATTCGTAAAAGTCTACTTATTGTGTCACATATACGCCTTGATGTCAGCTCTCGATAACACACACCACCATCTGCCTCATTACGATGTACGCAGATATTTACCAATCCTTGGTTATTTGCCAAAAGATCTTGGGATGTAGGTCTTGGCGTTGGGATATTTTGTGTCTATCTTGGGACTTTTGAAGGGATTATTCAAGTATTTATTCAGTGGTTTATATCAAGGTACGGTACAACGGAACCTATGCTTACCTTCAGATAAACGACTGCATAAATACATGAATAATCCCGTCTAAATCTTGGGACAAAATCCCAATGTGTGGCACCCTTGAATTCACCTCAACCGTCTCTCGCAAGCGACTTGCTACCCTTCGCCCCAGCTATTTCAACTCCCAACCACAACCATACCTCAACCCAATACGTTTGGGTAAAATTAGATATAATGCCGGATGCAAATTTCTACAACCTTGATGTTGATGTGATTTGCATCCAATTCTGTAATGATCACTGTTTTTCTCACATTCCCGCACTGGTGGCACTAAAAATTGATTTGCTCCCGCAGTTTCAGGGATAAGAATTATTATCCTCCAGTATAAAACAAATATGTGGGAGTTGGATCTGGTCATTGATAGGTGCATCATATTGGAATCTGGTCCATATTTGGTCCGTCATTATCTTGCAACTTTTAAGGGTAGAACAGCTTGGAGTAAGATCCTTAGATGTGGTTGGTCAATCATCTTGGAACTTTTACGGGTAATAGAGCTTGGAGTTAGATCTGGACCATGGTTGGTCATTCATCTTGGAACTTTTAAGAGTTGTACAGCTTGGAGTTAGATCTGGGCCATTATTGGTCCCCATATTTGAACTTTTAAGAGTAGTAGACTATACAGGTCGGAGTAGGATGGTAGGATGCTCTTCAGGATTGGCGATGCGGCGCTCCCTCCAACGAGTGTTCCCTATGATTACTTAAGTATTTATTAATTAACCAATAGTATCTATCTTTATTTATGGACTGTGTTTTAGTTTTGTTTTCCCATTTTTTCTCCCCTCATATATTCACGTATCGCTGTTCTCACCCTTTCTCATATTATCCCTGTTGTATTGTGTTGTTGTGGTCTTTTTTTTATGGTGTTTGTGTTGCTGTAATGAGGGCACTTTTGTCTCGTTTTTGTGTGTTTTTGATCATCGGGTGTTCCTTTGTTCATGAGGGTGTGTGTTTAGTAGGTGTGTGTGTGTGTGTGTGTGTTGCTGTTGTGTGTAGTGTGTGTGTGTGTGTGTTGTGTGTTGTGTGTGTGCCTGTGTGTGTGTGTGTGGGTGGTGTGTTGTGTGTGTGTGTGTGTGTGTGTGTGGTGGTGTTGTGTGTGTGCGGTGTGTGTGTGTGTGTGTGAGTTGTGTGGTGTGTTAGTGGCTTTGTGTGTGTGTGTGTGTGTGTGTGTATGGGTGTGTGTGTTTGTGGTGTGTGGTGTGTGTGTGTGTGTGTGTGGGCGGTATGTGTGTGGTGTGTGTTTGTTGTTGTGTAAGTGTGTGTGTGTGTGTGGTGTGTACGTGTGTGTGTGTGTGTGTGGGGTGTGTGTGATGTGTGTGCGTGTGTTGTGTGCGATGTGTGTGTTTGTGTATGGTTTGTGTGGGTGTCTGTGTGTGTGTGTTTGTGGGTGGGTGGGTGTGTGTGTTGAGTGTGTTTTTATAATATATTTGTTGATTTGTGTTGTGTTTCTCTGTCACTCATGGTTTTTTTCCTCCTTCTTGTTTTACCTATTCTATTTCCATGTATGCAGTTTCCTCCGAATGATGTTATCTTAATACGATTATTTTCTATTATAATAATCTTTTCTATATAACGTTTCCATCTTTTGTATACGTCGCGTGATATATATTTATAAATTGTATTTCTTGTAGATGTCCTTAAATTTGATTTCATTCCACGCCCTTCATTCATTTCTTGGTCAAACACTCTATAGATACCTTCTTCAATTCTTATTCCAGATTCCTTGTCATAGTCCATCAGTTAACCCGTGGGCTGTGTGGCAAGCCTTTATGAAGGCTCTGCTGAGGCTTATGCCCGAACCGAAACCGCAGTTTCAATTGCATACAAAAACCAGGCGACATTCGTAAAAGTAACTTATTGTGTCACATATACGCCTTGATGTCAGCTCTCCGATTAAAACACACACACCATCGCCTCATTACGCTGTAGCAGATATTTACCAATCTTGGTTATTTGCCAAAAGATCTTGGGATGTAGGTCTTGGCGTTGGGGTATTTTGTGTCTATCTGGGACTTTTTGAAAGGGATTATTCAAGAATTATCAGTGGTTTATATCAAGGTACGTCACAACGGAACTATGCTTACACTTCAGATAAACGACTGAATAAGACAGAAATAATCCCGTTCTAAATCTTGCGGGACAAAACCCAATGTGTGGCACCCTTGAATTCACCTCAACCGTCCTCGCAAGCGACTTGCGGCCCTCGCCCAAGGCTATTTCAACTCCCAACCAAAACCATACCTCACCCAATACGTTGGTTTAAAATAGAGATATGCTCGGATGCAGATTTCTACAACCTGATGTTGATGTGATTTGCATCCAATTCTGTAATGATCATCGTTTGCTCACATTCCCGCACTGGTGGCACTAAAAATTGATTTGCACCCGCAGTGTCAGGGATAAGAATTATTATCCTCCAGTATAAAACAAATATCGTGGGAGTTGGATCTGGTCATTGAAGTGCATCATATTGGAAATCTGGTCCATATTTGATCCGTTATTTATCTTGAACTTTTAAGGGTAAGAGCAGCTTGGAGTAAGTAAGATCCTTAGATGTGGTTGGTCAATATCTTGGAAAACTTTCAAGGGTAATAGAGCTTGGAGTTAGATCTGGACCAGGTTGGTCATTCATCTTGGAACTTTTAAGAGTGTACAGCTTGGAGTTAGATCGGGCCATTATTGTCCCCATATTTAGAATTTTAAGAGTAGTGACTATACCAGTTACGGAGTAGATGGTAGATGCTCTTCAGGATTGGCGATGCGGCGCTCCCTCCAAAGAGGTGTTCCCATGAGTTTAATTAATTATTATTAATTAAACCCCATTAGCTATCTATCTTTTATTCTGGATGTGTGTTAGTTTGGTTTCCATTTTTTTCTCCCCTGCATATATTCACCTGTATCGCTGTCTCAACTTTCTCATTATTATACATGTTGTTTGTGTTGTTGTGGTCTTTTTTTATGGTGTTTGTTTGCTGTAATGAGACTTTTGTCTCGTTTTTGTGTGTTTTTGATCATCGGGGTGTTCCTTTGTTTCATGAGGGTGGTGTTAGTGGTGTGTGTGGGTGTTGTGTGTGTGTGTGTGTGTGTGTGTGTGTGTGTGTGTGTGTGTGTGTGTGGTTGTGTGTCGTGTGTGTGGTGTGTGGTGCGTGTGTGTGTGTGTGTGTGTCTGTGGTGTGTGTGTGTGTGTGTGTGGTGTGTGTTGTGTGTGTGTCTGTGGTGTGTGTGGTGTGTGTGTGTGTTTGTGTGTGTGTGTGTGTGTGTGTGTGTGAGTGTGGTGTGGAGTTGTGTGTGGTGTGGTGGGTGTGTGTGTGTGTGTTGTGGTGTGGGTGTGTTGTGTGTGTGTGTTGTGGGCGATGTGGTGTGTTTGTGTATGTGTTTGTGTGTGTTGTCTGTGTGGTGTGTTGTGGTGGGTTGGTGTGTGTGTTGTTAGTTGTGTTTTATAATGATATTTTGTGATTTGTGTTTTTTGTGTTTCTCTGTCACTCATGATTCTTTTTCCTCCTTCTGGTTACCTTATTCATATGTATGCAGTTGCCTTCCTGGAATGATGTGTATCTTAATATTGAAATATTTTTTATATAATATATCCCTTTATATCACGTTTCCATCTTTTGCGTATACGTCGTCTTTTATATATATTTATAAATCTT
>JACEEZ010007811.1:0-5000 GCA_016584305.1 Chionoecetes opilio | reverse complement strand
TTGATAGGTGCATAATATTGGAATCTGGTTCCATATTGATCCGCTTATATGAAACTTTTAAGGGTACGAGCAGCTTGAGTAAGATCCTTAGATGTGGGGTGGCAATCATCTTGGAAACTTGACGGGTAATAGAGCTGGAGTTTCTAGACTGGACCCGAGGTTGGGTCATTCATCTTGGAAACTTTAAGAGTTGTACGCTGGCAGTTAGAATCTGGGCCATTATTGTTTCCCCCAATTGAACTTTTAAGAAGTAGTAGACTATACAGTACGGAGTAGGATGGTAGATAGCTCTTCAGGATTGGCGATGACGGCGCTCCCTCCAACGAGTGTTCCCCATGATTAATAATTATTATGAATAACCATAGCTATCTATCTTTATTTCTGGATGTGTTTTAGTTTTGTTTCATTTTTTCTCCCTCATAATTCACCTGTACGCTGTCGCACCTTTCTCATTCTATCCCTGTTGTTTGTTGTTGTTGTGGTCTTTTTTTTTTATGGTGTTTTGCTTGTAATGAGATTTTGTTCTCGTTTTTGTGTGTTTTTGATCATGGGTGTTCCTTTGTTTCATGAGGGTAGTGTGTTAGGTGTGTGTGTGGTGTGTGTGGGGGTGTGTGTGTGTGTGTGTGTGTGTGGTGTGTGTGTGTGTTTGTGTGCTGTGTGTGTGTGTGTTGCGTGTGGTGTGTGTGTTTGTCTGTGGTGTGTGTGTGTGGTGTGTGTGTGTGTGGTGTGGTGTGTGTATGTGTGTGTGTAGTGTGTGTGTGATGTGTGTGTGGTGGGTGTGTGTGTGTGTGTGTGTGTGTTTGTGTGTGTGTGTGTGTGAGTGTGTTTGTGTGAGTTGTGTGTGATCTGTAGTGTGTGCTGTGTGTGTCGTGTGTGTGTGTGTCGTTGTGTGGTGTGTGTGTGTTGTGTGCGATGTGTGTGTTTGTGTATTGTTTGTGTGTGTGTCTGTGTTGTGTGTTTGTGTGTGGTGGGGTGTGTGTGTTTTAGTTGTGTTTTATAATTATATTTGTTGATTTGTGTTTTTGTGTTCTCGGTCACTCATGTTTCTTTTCCTCCTCTTGTGTACCGTATTCCATATGTATGCAGTTTCCTCCTGAATGATGTGTATCTTAAATTGAATATTTTTTTATTATAATCTATCTTTCATATCACGTTTCAATCCCTTTTGTAACGTCGTCTTTTATATCATATTATAAATCTTTTTCTTCGTACATGTTCCTTAACCCTAGAACGCTTAAACTTCTGTTTTTGTAAACAGATCACTAAACAAGGGTACGACGTACCCGAACTTGGAAAATGAAAAAAATAAATACTATATATGAAAATTATGAACAAAACCATTAGACATCTAAATGATGTATCCTACAATTAATTAACCTATTATAATTACTAAATACTAAAACGTTATGTAGGAAAAGATTTTTAAAAATAAAGGTGAAAAACCATTTTTTTTTTTAAATGTAGGAAAAAAAAATACCAAAAAAAACCGCACCGCCGATTATAACTAAAACTTAGGTAACACTCCAGATAAGTGGCCACTGCTTTCAGGTGTCTCCAGTCCTTCGGTCAACGCACAAAAACTGTGCGGGAAGAGGGAGTGAAAAAAGACCTTTTTAGTGACGAAAAAATGTCCTTTTTTTTTAATATAAGCGTTTTTTAGCCATGATTCGGTTGTAAAAGTCTATTATGACTATTCAACAACAAAATAATGGTGCGTGGTATAAAACGGCAACATTCAAACTTCCCTCGGCATCACACACCAGTTCGTTCACAGATAGCGTAGTAGTGTGGGGCCAGACATGCTGTTACAGGTGACAAAACCGAACCGGGGGTTTCTTATCAAGATTGTTTTGGACAAGCACAGCACCGCGAGGTGGCTCTTGACACACCTGCTGGATTCTTTCTAGTGGCCACCCATCCAGTGGGGGTTGGATCCCGCACACTTAGGCTATTACAGCCCTACCTGCGGTGCTGAGTCGGGGCGCCTGAGGCGGCTCTCGCTGAGGGCTTTCTAAGGTCTAGGACAACTGCTCCATCTATTTTTTCCTGGTCAGGGGTGTGTTCCCAACACGGATCATGTTGGGTTTGTGGCTGATCCACGAGTTTATTAGAGCTGCCATTCAGGATGACGTAAAGAGTCACAGCGGCCACCTCTTGTTTTACTGCTGCAGCTGTACTGTGCACACATTTGGTCAAAGGTGCCACACCACCTTTGTCTTGTTGTAGAAAATCTATCATCTCTGGCTTCCCAGTCCCTGGATGGATGGCTGCGTGTGCATGGCGGGACATTAGGAGGGAACGGGTCTTCTGGCAGTAGCTGGTCTGGAACGTAGGAGACCAAAGTTATGCAATTGGTGAAGAGGAATGCACTAGTCCCTGGTTACCCTGTTGCTCTTTTCCTTCATCATGATTGAAATCTCTTTCTTATTCCCCTTCACAGTTACCCAACCAGCGTCATCCCACAGTTATGGAATCAGATCTTGGATGAGGGGCACTGAGGTGAACCAGTTGTCAACAGTCAACATTACGGTTGGTGTGGTGTGTTAGGGCCGTGCAGGTCACGAAGTAAATGGGTGGCCCAAGATTTTCCCCAACTCGCGCATGGGTCCCTGCTTACCCAAGTAAGGAAGCCTGTGAGAAGGTAGTGGTGGTCACATCATTGCCAATACAAGTTTGAGCCCATAATTAGAGGGCTGTTCGGGAATATGAACATCTGAAGGAAATTACCCCTGTAGGCAAGCAGTGCAAGCAAGCATCCACAGTTAATGGATTCATGTGGAATAAAATGTTTCTCACAGGAGCAATCAAACAGTCCCACACACTCCTAATGCGGAGCTAATTATCAGTGTGCGACTCCACTGCCCGCGTAAGCATGTTGTCAAAGCAAAAACGCCAGGCAGGTTAGCAGGAAGGTAAACGGCACTCCGACATGGCTAGCACTGTCGAAGGCCGACCCTGTAATAGGGGCTCACACTTCCTTGTGGATAGGTGGTTGTCGTGCCTGTAACACTAAGAATTAAAAACACCAAGCAAGGCTCGTATCTCTGTTGTCTGTGGTCTTGACTGGTCGCAGTTTTTCCTAGTAAACTTTGCTGCAAATCTTCATCTATTTTCTGGTTTTGTCTATGGTCAACCGGTTGCTACAAGTTCGTCACTTATAAAGCGACAGAAGCATTTGTAAGGTTTAGCCTGCGCAGCCTTCTTGGTGGGGCCAGGAGTACATGGTCCAATAATATTTCTGTGCTGTCCTGTAGCTGCTAACCACCTGAGGCTGTTTCCACCCGTAACCTGCTGCTCGCATGTGGCATGGTTAAATTTTTACAAGGCAGATCTTCATTCAATCTCTACCAGCCATGTCCGTCGTCGTCCCCGGTGGCAGCAGGAGTAGCAGCGGAGGGTTGTCTGGTCGTTCTGAAGGGGGGGGAGTTGGTAGCCTTGGGTCAGCACAGAAGGCCAGCCGGATGGTGGTCACAGCAGGCACAGCAGCAGGGGTGGTCACAGCAGTGTCAGCAAAGTAGAAGGTGCAGCAATAGGGAAGGCAGCATAGGAGAGGTGGCAGGCGAGCGGCTTGGTGGACGGCGGCCCGCTTGGCAGACCGCGATAATCCTTTGGCCTCCCACGACGGACGTTTCACGCATGCCTCGTGGCACTATCTGAATCACTTTGACTAGACACGTCTTATGGTCCTAAGACAAAAGTCAGCATCGCGGTCACTATCGTATATTCCTCACATTCAAGTTCGTCACTGTTCTTCGTCATAATTTCACCAGTAGCCGTGAACAAAATACCTTCTATCTTCTTCCTGAGACACATTTTCACGCTGGAAGCCATGATGAACATATAGTTATACACTGTAAATGGTTGTAAGTTATCCCTTCCCGAAAGGGAAAAATAATTAACCACTATGCAACACTTTATTGCAGTATCCAGTAAACAAGGGTACGAGAACCCTATTTGGTTTACCCTGTATTTGTAAACAAGGGTCGTCGCTACGCTACTGACGTTCTCTGAAAAAAATCATGGGCGCGGGATGGATCGCCGTGACCTCCGTCTGTCAAGGTGGGGGAACACGAAGCTATAGCGAGTTGGGCACCCCCAAATTGGGGGGAACATCCCTCAGAACATCACGGGAGAATAAGAACATTAGCGACGGGTTCCTCGTAACCCATGTTTAGCGTTCTAGGGTTTAAATTTGATTTCATTCCACCGCCCTTCATTAATTTCTGGTCAACACTCTTTATAGACGACTTCTTCAATCTTATTCAGGAATCCTGTCATAGTCCATACAGTTAACCCGTGGGGCTGTCGCAAGCCTTCCGGAAGGCTCTGCTGAGCTACTGCGAACCGAGAAACGCAGTTTTCAATTGCATACAAAAACCAGGCCGAAATTCGTAAAAAGCACTCATGTGTCAACAATACCGCTGATGTCAGCTCTCGATAAACACACACACCATTGACTAACTACGATGTACGGCAGATATTCCAACTGGTTATTTGCCAAAGCTCTGGGGATGTAGGTCTGGGCTCGGTATTTGTGTCTATCTTGACTTTGAAGGGATTATTCAAGTATTTATTCAGTGGTTTATATCAAGTACGGTCCACGAAACTATGCTTACCTTCAGATAAACGACTGCATAAAACATGAATAATCCCGTCTAAATTCTTGGGACAAAACCCAATGTGTGGCACCCCTGAATCACCTCAACGTACTCTCGCCAAGCGACTTGGCTGCCTTCGCCCCAGCATTTCAACTCCACCACAACCTACCTCAACCAAACGTGTGGGTTAAAATTAGATATAATGCCGGATGCAGATTTCACAACTTGATGTTGATGTGATTTGCATCCAATTCTGTAATATCACTGTTTTTCTCACATTTCCTGCACTGGTGGCACTAAAAATGATTGCTCCCGCAGTTTCAGGGATAAAAATTATTATCCTCCGTATAAAACAAATATGTGGGTTGGATTGGTCATTGATAGGTGCATCATATTGGGAAT
>JACEEZ010007810.1:0-25891 GCA_016584305.1 Chionoecetes opilio | reverse complement strand
AATTTTCTATGTGCAAAGCAACCTTTTGTCAATGCCTCCCCAATCTTCTATCGAAAACCTACCAGAAACTACCCCTCTTTTCAAGACACTCAACTGTCTCCTTCTTCTACAATGAACATTCTAGGACTATCCTTTACTAAAAATCTGAACTGGAAATCTCACATCTCATCTCTTGCTAAAACAGCTTCTAAGAAGTAGGTGTGCTGTGGGGTCTGCGTCCTTTTTTTTCTCCCTCCCAATTGCTTTCTCTCTACAGGGGCCTTATCCGCCCATGTATGGAGTAATGTCTCACATGTTTGGGGAGGATCCACTCATACAGCTCTCCTAAACAGGGTTGAGTCAAAAGCTTTTCGTCTCATCAACTCCTCTCCTCTGACTGACTGTCTTCAATCTTTAAATCACCGCCGCAGTGTTGCTTCTCTTGCTCTCTTCTACCGTTATTTCCATGCTCATGCTCTTCTAAACTTGCTAACTGCATGCCTCCCCACTCCCGCGGCCTCGCTCACGAGACTTTCTACTCATTCTCATCCCTATTCTGTCCATCTTCCTAATGCAAGAGTTAATCAGTATCTTTACTCTTTCATCCCTTTCACTGGTAAACTCTGGAACTCTCTTCCTGTTTCTATTTTTCCACTTTCCTATGACTTAAATCTTTTCAAAAGAAGAGTAACAAGACACCTCCCGAACTAAATTGGCTCACCCCCCTGTTTTTATTTTATTATCTTACTGTTTTCTTTACAGGGACTGGCAACTAAGCGGGCTTTGTGTTACCCATTTTTGTTGTGCCCTTGGCCAGTTCCTTGTGATGTAAAAAAAAAAAAAATAATAATAATAATAATAATTGCTCATTGCTCCAACATCTCCTCTACATGTGTATCTACCACATCCCGTTGGCTATGAGGTAGCTTGTAAGCAGGAATGTAGACATGTTTGGTCCCTGGACTGAGTTTAATGTGATGCTCCGCTTTATCGGTAGCACCAAGAGCTTCACCGGGGAGTGCAATGACATCTCGGTACTGACTCAAGAGTTCCAAGAGAGTGTGCTTTAACTCCGGGTTGTCCACGACGTTGACAAGCAAACGGTTGGTACCAGATCCTGCTTGATGTCAACGGCGGACTTCTGCACCGTAGCGACACAAGCAGTAGGCAACTCCAATGGTTCAGATACCACCTTTCGATCATAATATAATTATATATATATATATATATATATATATATATATATATATATATATATATATATATATATATATATTATATATATATATATATATATATATATATATATATATATATATATATATATATATCCATATTATATATTATATATATATATATATATATTTATATATTATATATATATATATATATAAATATATATATATATATACATATTTATATATTATATATATATATATATATATATATATATATATATATTAGGTGCCAATAGCGCATATGGGTAATTTTTACCTTGATATTTTTGAACGGGCCCCTGGTGGGATACTGTGCAGTAATGAGAAAACCTCTCATGCAAAATTTGAAGCGAATCGGTTTATATTTAGAGGTGGCGCAAGTGAATTGAAACCTGTACTATGTGTACTATGTGATTATACCAGATACCTGTACCGAAGTCTGAAAGGCTAGGGTTCTAAATCACCCATTTCTTTTTCAGAATGGCTCATTCACGCGCAGCTACGACTGTTTGGCTGGTGGGACAGCCAAACCCCGACCCCATCCTCGGAGCCAAACTCCCCTCTCGTGGCGACGTGCTCAAGCGGGCTTTCTACTTCCACAACGTGGAAAAGAAAACCGTCGCCACCAGCGCCGCGGCCATTGTCCAAGAGGTGCTAAGGTTCTGGGAGACCGCAAGGATCCCAACGATGACGGCAAAAAGCGCCGTTCGCAAGGTGGAGGTCTTGTTCAAGGACTGGAAGGCGCTCGTGAAGAGCAAGGGAAGAGCGACGAACAAGACGAAGGAGGAAGAGTTTCAAGAGGCCCTCTGCGACCTCTTCGACGTCGCCCACGCCGACGCGATGACCCTGATGACGATCCCGGCTGATCGCGAGTTCCTAGCGGCGCAACGTTAGAAGGGTCGCCGAGGGATCATGCAGGGAGCTGACAGGGTGCTGGAGCGCCGAGTTCAGCGCCGGGAGATGACAGTGGCGGCAGAGAAGCGATCACGAGAAGCCTCGACGTCGCAGCTGGACGAACGCGCGGTGCTCGCGTCCTCCTCCTCCCTCCTCCCTCCTCCTCCTCCTCCTCTCGGTTGAGTCCAATCCGGCACGCGGCGGGCGGCTGCTACCGCTGAGCCGACCGGTACAAACCCTCCGAAGCGACGAGCGCGGGGGTCACAGGTCGTGCTCTCCCAGGAGTTAGCGCGCGCCCTCGACCGGACCGGCGTGAGCGACCGCAAAGCGCTCCGCATCGTCGCGGCGACCGCCAGTAGCCTCGGCCACAATCCTCAGGAGCTGATCCTGAATGCCGAGAGCATCCGACAGTCTCGCGCCGGCTACCGGTCCCAGCTGGCCGCGGAAGTCAAGAAAACTTTCGTCCCTGACACGACTCTTACCGTTCACTGGGACGGGAAGATCCTGCCGGATTGCGACGGTACGCAGGTGGATCGGCTGGCTATCCTCGTCTCCGGCGACGGCGTCCAGAAGCTCATCGGCGTTCCCAAGCTGGCAAGTGGGACTGGAGAGGCGATGGCGAGCGCCGTGGCTGAAGCGCTCGACGACTGGGGGCTCGCAGAGCGTGTGGTGGCTATGTCGTTCGATACGATCGCCGCCAACACTGGAGCCCTCGCCGGTGCCTGCACCCTGCTGGAGCAGAAGCTTGGTCGGCGTCTGCCAAGCCTCGCCTGCCGGCACCATGTACACGAGCTGGTGCTGGAGAAGGCGTTCTCTATCTGCATGGGGCCGTCGTCGGGTCCTGACATCGGCGTCTTCAACCGATTCAAGGAACGGTGGGCTTTCATCGACCAGAGCCAGCCGGAGCCGCCAATGCCCGACGAGCTGCCGCCCATTCTCCTGAACAAGCGGGACACACTTCTGCAGGAGTGGGCCGCGTTGTTCAACACCAGCCACCCGCGGGACGACTACAAGGAGATGCTGGAGCTCTTCATCGTCCTGCTGGGTGGGCGAGGGCGACGTCCCGAAGGTGAAGTGTCCGGCGACCGGGCGCCATGCACCGCGCGCGCTGGATGGCGCGTGCCTCTAACGCGGCGAAGATTACGCTGTTCGCCGCCCAACTGGAGGAGCTCTGCTCGCCGCGCGAGCTGTCCAGCCTCCGCCGGTTCACCTTCTTCGTCGCTGAGGTCTACGTGACCCACTCACTGGTTCGAGGCGACCGTGGCCGCCTTCGCGCCGGCGAATGACTTGAAACTGGCCGCCGACCTCCGCGACTTCCACGACGCTGAGATCGGCAAGGCTGCGTGAAGACATTCTCCTGGCATTTCTGGTACCTGAGCGAGCCACTGGTCGCATGGCTCTTCTTCGACCACCGCTTGCCAACCGCCGAGAAGAAGGCGCTGGCGGAAGCGATGCAGAGCGGGAAAAAGGATCCGAGGAACCGCCGAAGCGCATCACCGTCTCCGACGCCCCGCCTCGCCTCGTCCACGCTAGCGTCGTTCGGAAGCCAGGCTTCCGGCGCCCTCCTCGACGCCGTCGGAGCGGAGGGGCGTTTCCTCTCGAAGGAGCCGGAGGAGCGGCCGAGTGACACGGGGTTCGTCGCGGCGTCTCGGCGCGTCGCGAGCCTACACGTCACCAACAACACGGCGGAGCGAGGGGTGGCGCTGTTCCAGTCTTTCAACCTCAGCCTGACGAAGAACGAGATCAGCGCCAATTCCTCTTGCAGGTCGTCGAGAGGCACCGTCGACAACAGCCAGGAACATCGAAGGCTTCCCTTCCCCGGCCAAGCGGAAGACAATGAGTGGCTTGGGCAACCATGATATACCCCCGCCCCTAGAGGGGCTAATACTCGCTTTGAAGAGCCAGGGGACCAGCAGCCCAGCTGGAGGAAGGGGAGGTCTCAAAAGGCTTCATATTGCCAACAAACAACCCAGAGACGATGTCCTTCCTTGTAGTCCCTATCGGAGTCTATAGGGGGAGCAATCAATCGACTTGCGACACCTTTAAATATACTTCGATTGCGCTCAAATTTTACATATGTTTTTCCTCACCACCCACAGTATTCCACAGAGGGCCGTTCAAAAAATCCAACTTTCGTTTTTTTTTGGCCCCTAATATATATATATATATATATATATATATATATATATATTATATATATATATTATATAAAATATATATATATATATATATATATATATATATATATATATATATATATATATATATATATATATATATATATATATATATATTTATATATAATTTTATATATATATATATATACCAAGAACCTAATTGCTTTCTCAGTGTCGGAAATTATAAGTTTCCCCAGAGATAATTAAGAATATTACTAAAATTAATAGTAGTAAACATAGGAGTAATATAAATTTATTGAGAAATTTATTTGGGCTCGTATATCTTTGGATCAAAGCGACGTCAGAGGAAATCCAGCTGACTCGCCCCATTCAGTCAGACACCGCCAAGAGGAGCAGTTCCTCTCTACTTTGCTCTTTAGACACATTTAGAGACACCATGAGTGTTCTCGTGTAAATATTGTAAATAATATTCATGGAGAGTATGGGTTACTAAAAACCCAATATCCCGGTCCATGATTCGGCTTGATACATCGAGAAGGTTACCACGGCGCCCGCCATATTGTCTACAAAACCCCATGTCTTCAAGCATCTAAGACGTCACCAGCTAAGTTAACAACTTTTGCAGGAGCCTGGCAGTTAATCCATTACAGTGCTCCTAGCTTATTGAGATCTCAATAATAAGGTTTTAGCTGGGTGAAATTATTTGGACAGCCACTAAATACCACCAGGTAAATATTTTTAGTGGTAGTTAGTTAATTTCAAGTTGTCTCTTAATTTAATTCTCTTTTTCAGTTGTGAGTTTAATTCATGCACCAGTGTTTTATATTTATATTTAGGAGTGTAACCATTCAAGTCTCCTATCAATTTAATTCCCACAACTAAAATTTGGTCCTTCGAACCGGGAAAACCCCAACCCTTGATAACATCTCCGGCCAGAAGCGAACGTTTCCGGAGTGCCTGGACATATTTAAAAGNCGCACGTAACCCTCTGAGGATCTGCCATGGGTACCTGCCTGTACCCAAACAAAAGGTCCAAGCTACTGAAAATTGTATTACCCCGACCAAACGACATGAGCAGATCTTTTAGGACTGGTAATGGATACCTGTCATCTTCTGAGACCTGATTCACTCGCCGAAAGTCAATAGCTGGGCGAAAAGTTCCGTCCTTCTTCAAGACAAGGAGCAAAGGACTGTTCCAGGGAGACCACGAGGGTTAAATCTTTACTTCAACTTATCAAAAACTCTTTCATTCATAGAAAATGTCAAAATCTTTCTGAATCAAATTCCTCTCGTGACTTCTGGCATCTAGCTAATAACATCTCTAACAATTTTTCTTCTTCATCTTTCCCTCCTATGCTTCACCCAGATGGCTTCACAGCTGTCTCATCTACTTCTAAAGCTCAACTCTTCGCTCAAACTTTTGCTAAAAATTCCATTCTGGCTGATGAAGGGCTTGTTCCTCCTTCTCCTCCACCCTCTGACTATATTATGCCTGTCATTAAAATCCTTCGGAATGATGTTTTCTTTGCCTTTCTGGCCTAGATCCTCGGAAGGCTTACGGTCCTGACGGAGTCCCTCCTATTGTTCTCAAAAGTTGTGCTTCTGTGCTTGCACCTTGCCTGGTCAAACTTTTCCGTCTTTGTCTATCTACTTCCACCTTTCCTTCTTGCTGGAAGTTTGCTCACATCCAACCTGTTCCTAAGAAGGGTGACCGTTCTAATCCTTCAAACTAGCGTCCTATAGCTTTGACTTCCTGCCTTTCTAAAGTTTTTGAATCTATACTTAATAAGAAGATTCTTAAGCATCTATCTGCTCACAATCTTCTATCTGATCGTCAGTACGGTTTCCGTAAAGGGCGATCTACTGGCGATCTTCTAGCTTTTCTAACTGAATCTTGGTCATCCTCCTTTAGGGGTTTCGGTGAAACTTTTGCTGTTCCCCTTGACATATCAAAAGCTTTTGATAGAGTCTGGCACAAATCTTTAATTTCCAAACTACCCTCATTCGGTTTCTATCCTTCTCTCTGTACCTTCATTTTAAGTTTCCTTTCAAACCGTTCTATTGCAGCTACTGTAGACGGACATTGTTCTTCTCCTAAATCTATCAATAGTGGTGTTCCCCAGGGTTCTGTCTTATCACCCACTCTCTTTCTATTATTCATTAATGATCTTCTAAGTCTAACTCAAAGCTCTATCCACTCCTACGCTGATGATTCTACCGTGCATTTTTCAACGTCGTTTATTAGACGTCTAACTCAACAGGAACTAAGTGATTCACGGAGAGATGCCACCGAACGCCTAACTTCTGATCTTTCTATAATTTCTGATTGGGGCAAAGCAAACCTTGTTTTGTTCAATGCCTCAAAAACCCAATTTTTTCACCTATCTACTCGACAAAACCTACCAGATAACTATCCCCTCTTCTTCAATGACACTCAACTGTCTCCTTCTTCTACAATGAACATTCTAGGACTATCCTTTACTAAAAATCTGAACTGGAAATCTCACATCTCATCTCTTGCTAAAACAGCTTCTAAGAAGTTAGGTGTGCTGTGGGGTCTGCGTCCTTTTTTTTCTCCCTCCCAATTGCTTTCTCTCTACAGGGGCCTTATCCGCCCATGTATGGAGTATGTCTCACATGTTTGGGGAGGATCCACTCATACAGCTCTCCTAAACAGGGTTGAGTCAAAAGCTTTTCGTCTCATCAACTCCTCTCCTCTGACTGACTGTCTTCAATCTTTAAATCACCGCCGCAGTGTTGCTTCTCTTGCTCTCTTCTCCCGTTATTTTCATGCTCACTGCTCTTCTAAACTTGCTAATGCATGCCCCCCCCACTCCCGCGGCCTCGCTGCACGAGACTTTCTACTCATTTTTCATCCCTATTCTGTCCATTTTCCTAATGCAAGAGTTAATCAGTATCTTACTTCTTTCATCCCTTTCACTGGTAAACTCTGGAAACTCTCTTCCTGTTTCTATTTTTCCACTTTCCTATACTTAAATCTTTTCAAAAGAAGAGTAACAAGACACCTCCCGAACTAAATTGGCTCCCCCCCCTGTTTTTTTTTTTATTATCTTACTGTTTTCTTTACGGGGGACTGGCAACTAAGCGGGCTTTGTGTTACCATTTTTGTTGTGCCCTTGGCCAGTTCCTTGTGATGTAAAAAAAAAAAATAATAATAATAATAATAATTGCTCATTGCTCCAACATCTCCCCTACATGTGTATCTACCACATCCCCTTGGCTATGAGGTAGCTTGTAAGCAGGAATGTAGACATTTTGGTCCCTGGACTGAGTTTAATGTGATGCTCGCTTTATCGGTAGCACCAAGAGCTTCACCGGGGAGTGCAATGACATCTCGGTACTGACTCAAGAGTTCCAAGAGAGTGTGCTTTAACTCCGGGTTGTCCACGACGTTGACAAGCAAACGGTTGGTACCAGATCCTGCTTGATGTCAAACGGCGGACTTCTGCACCGTAGCGACACAAGCAGTAGGCAACTCCAATGGTTCAGATACCACCTTTCGATCATATATATATATATATATATATATATATATATATATATATATATATATATATATATATATATATATATATATATATATATATATATATATATATATATATATATATATAATATATATATATATATATATATATATATATATATTATATATATATATATATATATATATATTATATATATATATATATATATATATATAATATATATATATATATACATATTTATATATATATATATATATATATATATATATATAATATATATATTAGGGTGCCAATAGCGCATATGGGTAAATTTTTACCTTGATATTTTTGAACGGGCCCTGGTGGGATACTGTGCAGTAATGAGAAACCTCTCATGCAAAATTTGAAGCGAATCGGTTTATATTTAGAGGTGGCGCAAGTGAATTGAAACCTGTACTATGTGTACTATGTGATTATACCAGATACCTGTACCGAAGTCTGAAAGGCTAGGGTTCTAAATCACCCATTTCTTTTTCAGAATGGCTCATTCACGCGCAGCTACGACTGTTTGGCTGGTGGGACAGCCAAACCCCGACCCCATCCCGGAGCCAAAACTCCCTCTCGTGGCGACGTGCTCAAGCGGGCTTTCTACTTCCACAACGTGGAAAAGAAAACCGTCGCCACCAGCGCCGCGGCCATTGTCCAAGAGGTGCTAAGGTTCTGGGAGACCGCAAGGATCCCAACGATGACGGCAAAAAGCGCCGTTCGCAAGGTGGAGGTCTTGTTCAAGGACTGGAAGGCGCTCGTGAAGAGCAAGGGAAGAGCGACGAACAAGACGAAGGAGGAAGAGTTTCAAGAGGCCCTCTGCGACCTCTTCGACGTCGCCCACGCCGACGCGATGACCCTGATGACGATCCCGGCTGATCGCGAGTTCCTAGCGGCGCAACGTTAGAAGGTCGCCGAGGGATCATGCAGGGAGCTGACAGGGTGCTGGAGCGCCGAGTTCAGCGCCGGGAGATGACAGTGGCGGCAGAGAAGCGATCACGAGAAGCCTCGACGTCGCAGCTGGACGAACGCGCGGTGCTCGCGTCCTCCTCCTCCTCCTCCTCCTCCTCCTCCTCCTCCTCGGTTGAGTCCAATCCGGCACGCGGCGGGGCGGCTGCTACCGCTGAGCCGACCGGTACAAACCCTCCGAAGCGACGAGCGCGGGGGTCACAGGTCGTGCTCTCCCAGGAGTTAGCGCGCGCCCTCGACCGGACCGGCGTGAGCGACCGCAAAGCGCTCCGCATCGTCGCGGCGACCGCCAGTAGCCTCGGCCACAATCCTCAGGAGCTGATCCTGAATGCCGAGAGCATCCGACAGTCTCGCGCCGGCTACCGGTCCCAGCTGGCCGCGGAAGTCAAGAAAACTTTCGTCCCTGACACGACTCTTACCGTTCACTGGGACGGGAAGATCCTGCCGGATTGCGACGGTACGCAGGTGGATCGGCTGGCTATCCTCGTCTCCGGCGACGGCGTCCAGAAGCTCATCGGCGTTCCCAAGCTGGCAAGTGGGACTGGAGAGGCGATGGCGAGCGCCGTGGCTGAAGCGCTCGACGACTGGGGGCTCGCAGAGCGTGTGGTGGCTATGTCGTTCGATACGATCGCCGCCAACACTGGAGCCCTCGCCGGTGCCTGCACCCTGCTGGAGCAGAAGCTTGGTCGGCGTCTGCCAAGCCTCGCCTGCCGGCACCATGTACACGAGCTGGTGCTGGAGAAGGCGTTCTCTATCTGCATGGGGCCGTCGTCGGGTCCTGACATCGGCGTCTTCAACCGATTCAAGGAACGGTGGGGCTTTCATCGACCAGAGCCAGCCGGAGCCCGCCAATGCCCGACCGAGCTGCCGCCCATTCTCCTGAACAAGCGGGACACACTTCTGCAGGAGTGGGCCGCGTTGTTCAACACCAGCCACCCGCGGGACGACTACAAGGAGATGCTGGAGCTCTTCATCGTCCTGCTGGGTGGCGAGGGCGACGTCCCGAAGGTGAAGTTCCGGCGACCGGGCGCCATGCACCGCGCGCGCTGGATGGCGCGTGCCATCTACGCGGCGAAGATTACGCTGTTCGCCGCCCAACTGGAGGAGCTCTGCTCGCCGCGCGAGCTGTCCAGCCTCCGCCGGTTCACCTTCTTCGTCGCTGAGGTCTACGTGACCCACTCACTGGTTCGAGGCGACCGTGGCCGCCTTCGCGCCGGCGAATGACTTGAAACTGGCCGCCGACCTCCGCGACTTCCACGACGCTGAGATCGGCAAGGCGTGCGTGAAGACATTCTCCTGGCATTTCTGGTACCTGAGCGAGCCACTGGTCGCCATGGCTCTCTTCGACCACCGCTTGCCAACCGCCGAGAAGAAGGCGCTGGCGGAAGCGATGCAGCGGGAAAAAGGATCCGAGGAACCGCCGAAGCGCATCACCGTCTCCGACGCCCGCCTCGCCTCGTCCACGCTAGCGTCGTTCGGAAGCCAGGCTTCCGGCGCCCTCCTCGACGCCGTCGGAGCGGAGAGGGCGTTCCTCTCGAAGGAGCCGGAGGAGCGGCCGAGTGACACGGGGTTCGTCGCGGCGTCTCGGCGCGTCGCGAGCCTACACGTCACCAACAACACGGCGGAGCGAGGGGTGGCGCTGTTCCAGTCTTTCAACCTCAGCCTGACGAAGAACGAGGATCAGCGCCAATTCCTCTTGCAGGTCGTCGAGAGGCACCGTCGACAACAGCCAGGAACATCGAAGGCTTCCCTTCCCCGGCCAAGCGGAAGACAATGAGTGGCTTGGGCAACCATGATACCCCCCGCCCCTAGAGGGGCTAATACTCGCTTTGAAGAGCCAGGGGGACCAGCAGCCCAGCTGGAGGAAGGGGAGGTCTCAAAAGGCTTCAATATTGCCAACAAACAACCCAGAGACGATGTCCTTCCTTGTAGTCCCTATCGGAGTCTATAGGGGGAGCAATCAATCGACTTGCGACACCTTTAAATATACTTCGATTGCGCTCAAATTTTACATATGTTGTTTTCTCACCACCCCACAGTTTTCCACAGGGGGGCCCTTTCCCAAAAAATCCAACTTTCGTTTTTTATTGGCACCCTAATATATATATATTATATATATATATATATATTTTATATATTATATAATATATATATATATATATATTATATATATATATATATATATATATATTTTAAAAATAAAATATATATATATATATAATTTTAATATATATATATAATATATATTAATATAATTTTATATATATATATATATACCAAAAACCTAATGCTTTCTCAGTGTCGGAAATTATAAGTTTCCCCAGAGATAATTAAGAATATTACTAAAATTAATAGTAGTAAACATAGGAGTAATATAATTTATTGAGAAATTTATTTGGGCTCGTATATCTTTGGATCAAAGCGACGTCAGAGGAAATCCAGCTGACTCGCCCCATTCAGTCAGACACCGCCAAGAGGAGCAGTTCCTCTCTACTTTGCTCTTAGACACATTTAGAGACACCATGAGTGTTCTCGTTGAAATATGTAAATAATATTCATGGAGAGTATGGGTTACTAAAAACCCAATACCCCCGGTCCATGTTTCGGCTTGATACATCGAGAAGGTTCCCCGGCGCCCGCCATATTGTCTAAAAAAACCCCATGTCTTCAAGCATCTAAGACGTCACAGCTAAGTTAACAACTTTTGCAGGAGCCTGGCAGTTAATCCATTTCCCAGTGCTCCTAGCTTATTGAGATCTCAATAATAAGGTTTTAGCTGGGTGAAATTTAAATTTGGACAGCCACTAAATACCACCAGGTAAATATTTTTAGTGGTAGTTAGTTAATTCAAGTTGTTCTCTTAATTTAATTCTCTTTTTCAGTTGTGAGTTTAATTCATGCACCAGTGTTTTATATTTTATTTAGGAGTGTAACCATTCAAGTCATCCTATCAATTTAATTCCCACAACAAAAAAAATTTGGTCCTTCGAACCGGATAAAACAACCCTTGAAAAACATCATGGCGGCCGGCGGCTAGTTATCCCCACCTATCACGTAGCTTATGTTGGCCATTCCATTGTCACTTGTGATTCACCCCGGGCCCAAGAAGCGAACCGTTTCCAGGAGTGCACATGGACATATTAAGAAGGGAGGTGCAAGGGCCGATAATTTTTTTTAATATTCAGAATTCAAACAGGCCCTTAACCCCCTACTTTACGATCTGGCTATCATCCTGATAGGAGGTAACGACATCAAGGTGGACACTAGTGTGGATGGTTTATCTGAGGATATGATGGCGGGCGGCCAATCCATCGGGCTTTTTTCAGAAAAGGGAATCACTTGTGTCTTATGCACAATAGAACCAAGAATTTACCCCCAAAACCATCCCCACTTTGTCGAGGCCGAGCGCTACAAAAAGATCTCAAGGGCCATAAATAGAAAATTGCAGCGTGAGCTATAAGGCCACATAATTTTGTTGGGCGGAAAAACCTTCCCGATGGATCTGCGGATCATGGACGGGATACATCCAACTTTTGAAGGCAGACAACATATTTGGAACAAAGTGTCCAAAGCCATAAGGCATCATTATAGCATTTGGACACAAACCCAGCAGCTATTGCAAGAATTTCAGTTTTAACTCTGGGTACTACTAACTTGTTAGTTTAGTCAATATTTTTAATTTTTTGGCTTCAATTTAAATTCATAACTAACAAGTTACTCATAATTCAACTTCCAAATTAACTATTTAGCAATTTGTAGTTCATAAATTTAAAATTTTGTCTGTCTCCATATTTTTTCATTAGATTGGTCCCATGGCATTAGGCCACAGTTAGAAATTTTAGAAGGCCATAAAGGGCACTGCACTAAGTTTACTGAATCAAATTGAAGTACCTTGGTGATCAGGTGGGAATTTCACCAACCAAAGTGGGAAAGCACAGTTAGAGAAAAAGATGTATCATATCAAATCTATATGATACTCTAGTAAATGAGCAGAAGGTCATAAAGGGGTTTAGCATTAATCTGTGATCAGGCTGATTTTGAAGATCGCTTACAAAGTCCCAAATCTAAAAAGATCGATGATGTGATAGAAGAAAAAAAGCCTAAGAACATGACCCTGAAGAAAATCAAATACCCATTATTCAGCTGCCCGAGTTTGTAGGTGATAAAAACGGAGTGGGATCCTTTTGGGACCATTCGAAAGTAATATCCATATTAGTTCAGAGTTGACTGCAGTGGATAAATTGAATTACTTAAAAGGGTCAGCTAAAGGGGGGATGCGGGCCCAAAGCTTCATTTCAGGTTTTCCCCATCAGAAACCGCTAGCATCAGTGTGCGGTAGATTTACTGAAGAAAACCTACGAGAAACAGAGATAAAAAGTTGAGAGACCTTGCAAGAAAATTGATTAATATCAAAGTACCCTCACATCATTTTCAATCTCTTGTCTGAATTTAGAGCAGAGTTAGAGAATAACTTGAAGAGAGCAGAAAATGCAGGCTGTAATTTAGAAGAATCTAGCTGGTTGCTGTCCACTTTTTTAGTAGATAAATTGCCTAACCTAACTGTTGATCAAGTTCAATTAAAATAAAAAAAGGATTATCCTTCTGTAGAAGACATTAGAACTAGTCTCTTAGACATTATAAATAATTTACAATCCAAGGATTACAAGAAGGATAAAAGGGAAGCGAGTGACACCAGCGATGATGAGGATGAAAGACCCTCCTTGCCCTCTATGTAAATATGAGGCTAAAATTTTTGCAATCCAAGAAGGTCCAGGAGCCTGTAGAGATCCAGGCAGAGTTCCACACCAACAAATTAGTCCTAACTCACAATTCCCAGCCAGAGTTCCACATCAACCAATTAATTCTAACTCACAATTCCCAGGCAGAGTTCCACATCAACCTGATGTTCAACCTTAATTAATCAACCTTAATTCTAACTCACAATTTCCAGCCAGAGTTCCACACCAACCAATTAATTCTAACTCACAATTTCCAGCCAGAGTTCCACACCAACCAATTAGTCCTAACTCACAATTTAAATGTATTCTGTGTGAAGGGCCCACAAAGCCACTAATTGCAAAAATTAAGAGGGCCGTGGTAACCGGCTAAAACTTATTAGAGTTAGGAAGATGTGAAAAATGTACTTGCCATCATAAGACAGAGGACTGTAGATTTAAATTACGCAGATGTCCTTCATGCTATAATGGATTCCATCATTCTTTGTTATGTGACGTGGGCCAACCAACTGGGAGAGTGGCACAGTATGTGTGTGCAGTGAGACCTACGGGTGCTCATGACAATTCAACAGCTCTACCCATAGGCTCAATACCAGTCGTGGGCAGGTGCGCCGCAAATTGCGCCGCAAATTGCGCCGCTGCGCCGCTGCGCCGGCGGCGCACCTTAAAAACCGGCGGCGCAGCGGCGCCGGCGCGAATTCTCAAAAAACCGGCGCAACGGCGCGCGGCGCAAGCAAAAATCCGCGCCGCTTTTCCCCCGCCGCTGCCCAGCTTTAAATATAGCTCACGGGCCATAGTTTAATCTTTAATGAGAATATAGGTAACTGTGATGCCTATTATAAGTTGTATTTTCAATAAAAATGACTTTTTTATAGCCTAAAACTTTTTTTCGGGGCTAAATAGGTAGAAACTTTGGCACTGCACACAGTTTTTCCATAGGCATACTTAATTAATAGCGGCGCGCGGCGCAGCGGCGCATCGGCGCGTGGCGCAACTGCAGGGGCCAAAAATAGCGGCGCAGAGGCGCGGGCGCAGATGAGCATCGCCGCCGGCGCAGGGGCGCGGGCGCAAGTACCAAAATTCAGCGGCGCGCCCACCTTTGCTCAATACCCATAATTAGGGGTAAAATTGTCAAGGCTGCAAAAACTCTGTTTGATCAAGGATCACAGAGAACTTTTATCAGTAAAAATTTGTCTGATAGTTTAAATTTAAAATCTTGTGGCCAGGTGGACTTGAAAATTTCAGGATTTATAAGAGAAATAGAAACTAATACCTATGATTTAGTTAATTTTACAGTCAGGTCTGGTTTTAAATATATAAGATTGAATGCTATAGTTCTGGAAGTTTTACCTAAAAAAAAATAGGGTGGATGGGAAAGGAAAAAAATTTATAAAGTACATGATGGACCAAGAAATTAGACTTCTAAATCCAAACTTAAAGGATACAGTAGATTCCATTGATCTATTTAAAAGGAGCAGATCAGTAAAGTAAAATATAAACCGGTCTAATTTAAGAACATGGCTCCAGCTTCTTGAAAACAAATCTGGACTGATACCCTTTGGAAAAATTCCTTCTAGATTCATGGGAAAGATCAATAAAACTAGAGTAGTCATGGTCTCAAATGTCTGGCCAGAAGCCAAAGCCCTAAATTAATTATTAGCGACAATGCTACACATTTTAGTTAGGTTTAACCCGCTTAGCAAAATTTTAGAAGATGCCAGAGTGCAAGAAGAACGGAAGTTAAGGGGTGTTTGAGTGAAAAATTCATACCCCCCAGAGCCCCTTGGTTCGGGGGTTTCTATGAGAGGATGATAGGGAAAGGTCAAAAGCTGTCTAAGGAAAGTTTGTTTAAAAAAGCCATAAACTTGGATGACCTCCACACAATTTTAGTGGAGATTGAATGTAGAGTTAATATAATAGGCCCCTCTCATATGTCACCAAAAAATTTAGGTGAGCCAGAAGCACCCGACGCCTTCACATCTATTGCAAAGGTATTAGACTAAATTCCTTGCCAGCAGTATCAATTTGACAATTTAAAAGTTTGATCTAGACCCATCATATCTAGATGCAGACAAATTAAATTTTATATATAAACAATTATCAAAAGTATTAAATAAATGGCATGACCTATGGAAAAAGGAATATTTAATCTCTCTGTTAGATAGACACATCCATATATCTAACAAATCACTGCAAGAGCAAAATGTAAAGGAGGGGGAGTGGTTTTTAATTTAAAGTGAGAAACCTCGAGGCAGTTGGCCTTTTGGGTAGAATAGAGGAATGTCATAAAGATGCACAGGGGGTCATCAAACTGTAAAATTAAAGACAAAATTGGGTTCAGTAATTAGAACAGTGAATAAATTATATCCACTGGAAGTAGTTGCAGATTTTCCAGGGTCTGAGGTAGATCTGAGGGCAGTTAATCTAACTCCCGAAGAAAACCAAGACAGGCCTTCTTCTCATGAAGAAGCTGGTTCCCGAAGGAATCCTAGATCCGCTGCCGCTAAATTCAGACAGAATTTCCAACAAATGATTGAGGAAGGTCAGCTTTAATTTAATTTAATTATAATTCAATTTTTTCCTTGGCCCCAGAATGTAGGAAATTATATATTTCTCCAGAGATAATTAAGAATATTACTGAAATTAATAGTAGTAAACATAGGAGTAATATAAATTTATTGAGAAAGTAATTTGGGCTCGTATATCTTTGGATCAAAGCGACGTCAGAGGAAATCCAGCTGACTCGCCCCATTCAGTCAGACACCGCCAAGAGGAGCAGTTCCTCGCTACTTTGCTCTTTATACACATTTAGAGACACCATGAGTGTTCTCGTGTAAATATTGTAAATAATATTCATGGAGAGTATGGGTTACTAAAAACCCAATATCCCGGTCCATGATTCGGCTTGATACATCGAGAAGGTTACCACGGCGCCCGCCATATTGTCTACAAAACCCCATGTCTTCAAGCATCTAAGACGTCACCAGCTAAGTTAACAACTTTTGCAGGAGCCTGGCAGTTAATCCAATTTTCAGTGCTCCTGGGTTATTGAGATCTCAATAATAAGGTTTTAGCTGGGTGAAATTATTTGGACAGCCACTAAATACCACCAGGTAAATATTTTTAGTGGTAGTTAGTTAATTTCAAGTTGTCCCTTAATTTAATTCTCTTTTTCAGTAGAGAGTTTAATTCAAGCACCAGTGTTTAAAATTTATATTTAGGAGTGTAACCATTCAAGTCATCCTATCAATTTAATTCCCACACTCAGCATACACCAATCCTTCCCCAAAGAAAACTCCATGTTTAACTCGCACTGGTCCCAGTGGTGTAGCTACTGGGGGGCATGGGTGGGCACGTGCCCCCCCCCACGATAAGCTGGTGCCCCCCCAGGTGCCCACCCACTGGCCACGGCTGCCGTGTGGCGTGGGAACCGTGTTCCACTAGGTAGGACTGAGGGAGCATGCATAGAGTATTATGAATAATTTCTACTGATGACTTACCCGCGACCTCAAATACAATAAATATTTTTCCTCTGCTTAAAAGAAAGAAACATATGCCTCTAAGTCTGAGTTAAATGCATATACTTTCTAATGATCACTTTTAAGGGGGGCAACCTAAGCAATTTTAGGCAAAAATATCACTTTCTGTGATACTGTGTTTTCGGAGAAACGTGGTGTGTGCGCGATGCCATGGTGGGCTATTTTAACACTGGCGAGAGGCTTTAAGCCTTTTAAATCTGTTAAATGCCCTATCATTTATAGGTCATCAAGCAGAATCAGGTACTTTGCGCGAGATAACGAACTGAATTGCATTGTGATAGCGGATTTACAGGAGTCAGTGAAAAGTCGCAATGCTTCACCGTAGACTTCACCTTAATAATTTATATGGGAAAAAATAGATAAAACTACGAAAATTAAGATAAAACGACTCTGTAGGATAGAAACTTATAAGTAACAACATATATGAAGGAACATCAGTGTCACAAAAAAATACAATGGCAAATCTGGTGCAATGGAAACGGTGGCAGCTGTAAGACTCTGCAGAGGTCGAAAGTCGTATGGCTTCAAATACTCAGTTTTCATTTGGGGACGGGGACTCGAGTGCCTACAAGGCTGTGTGTGATCTTCAAGACGGCCAAGGACCTTATGACACAACCTGCTATGCCCTTAGTAATTATGAAATTTATATTGTATGCCTTTATGCCTTTATGCCTTTTTTTGTATTTTATAGTTGAATAAGTAAATAAAACGTCATTTGTAATATTGTATCACCATCAAAAAGAGGAAGTGGAGAAATGTAATGTTTGAATAAAAAGCCTTGTAACTCAAAACTAGTTTTTTCTTACTTCAACTCGATATGACATGACTTCCACTACTCTGATTGCCGGTCTGCTTGCATTTCTGAATAGAACATAGTAAGATCTACATATGCAAGCATGGATGTAAAAAACATGTCTCATACGTTGGTCAAAAAAGGGGCTTAAACAATAAAAAACGAGAAAAAGACTAAGCTAAAAAAAATATCGTAATTTTATACTAACACAGGTAGCAGCTTGCCGATGCTTGCAAATGTAGAGTAATGCCTAATATACACGATGCATGAAAATAAAAGCTTATTGATTAATAGTATCTCCAATATATGCACTTTAAATAACGGCAAAAATAGTTTTTTTCGATTTGTTTTCTCGCAAACAATATAATTAAAAAAAACTATTCATCACATAGCAACAAAATTTCTCACAGATAAATACATAGTGAATGGATAGGCCTGGGGNAACACAGGACACATACAACACATGGGAGCATGGACACTTTAAAACAACATGACACATTCAACACATGGAGCATGACACATACAACACATTCAACACATGAAACATGACACGTACAACACATGGAGCATGACACATACAACACATTCAACACATGAAACATGACACATACAACACATGGGAGCATGACACATACAACACATGGAGCATGACACATCAAACACATGACACATGCAACACATTCAACACATGGAACATGACACATACAACACATTCAACACATGGAACATGACACATAAAACACGACACATACAACACATGGAACATGACACATACAACACATGGAACATGACACAAAACACATGACACATTCAACACATGGAACATGACACATGACACATTCAGCACATTGAACATGACACATAAAACACGACACATTCAACACATGAAACATGACACATCAAACACATTACACATTCAACACATGAAACATGACACATCAAACACATGACACATACAACACATGGAACATGACAACACATTCAACACGGATATGGACATGGATATGGATAGGCTGTGTTAGTCTCGTTGAGATTATCCTAAAAATAAGAAAATCTTGGGTTGCCCCCCTTAATGCCAATGCACCAACCCCTAGTCTGAATGCACCCTGTACGATCAGGTCCCAATGCCCCCAAAAACCGGTCCTAATGCACCACTCTACGCGGGATTTTTGTTACTTCTTCTTTTTTTTGCCCTTGGCCAGTGATGTTGTATAAAAAATACAATAAAAATATAAATAAATCCTTATGGTCCCAATGCACCAACTTAAGGCCAGTTGGTATTCAGGTGCTATACTTTACTAGGGCTATTTCATGGCACTGCCCAACCTTCCAGCCTCTCATAGCAATAATGCTTTTACCCAGCTGATAGACAGATGCCTAAAGACTGTCAAGCACAGAAGCCCATAAACTCCTAAAACTACCTGTTACTACCTGTTATTAATGTTAAATTAATTCTATTTTCAATAAATGACCAAAATAGCTTCAGATTTGCACATATGTATCTATATTAATAAAAGCGATAGTGTGTGTGTGTGTGTGTGTGTGTGTGTGTGTGTGTGGTATAGGTTCCGGCCCCCGTGGCGGAATCCCATTATATACCACATTTTTGGAACCAGGTTGACCAGGGGAAGGTTTTAAGCCCACTTATGAGATGATCCGATCACTTTTTTCTTCTTTTTTTTTTAGCAGCCTATTAGCGATAATTGTGAAAAAAAAGTGGGTTGGGAGAATTGAGGAAGCCTTGATGTAGGGTGATGGGTAATGGGTGGGGTGATGGGTAATGGGTGTGGGGTGATGGGTGAGTGAATGGGTGGGGGGTGATGGGTGAGGGAATAGATGGGGGGTCATCAGGTTAGTCATTAGGTTAGAGGTGGGGTTTGGTTTAGTAACAGATATCAAGAAAAAATGAAAATGATCAATACTATGGCAGTGCGAAGCGGAGCAAGGTTTGCGGGGCGGGCCCGGGAGGGGGGGGGAGGGCCCCCCCACCCATGTAAACAACATTTTTTTCCCGACAAAAACGAGTGCCAGTTTCATTAAATACACAAAAACTTTTTCGGGAAAACCAATTTTTCAGCCTAAAAATCGGGGGACAGCCACACCGACATTTTACCGGTTTTTTATACACTTATTAGGCCACCGAATTTTTCGGCATTTCGGACTGCCCCCCCCCGCCCCTCCAGTTCACTAACCTAACCCCGGGGCATTGAACATAACCAAAAACTCGCGGGGGGGGCTGGGCCCCCCAAGACCCCCCTTGTTTTATTTTTTTTTTTTTCCCGACGGTGAAGGGGCTAGAAATCCCGTTATGATGAGAAACGTCAGGATACAACCACCCATGTGTATGGGTTGTGACTGCACTATACCCACCTAAAGAACCTTTCAACTACGGGGCAATCAACGGGGACATTATGAGCAGTCAATAGTTTTCCCCCACAGGGAAAAAAGTATAGCCTCCCAAACTCACCAGCAGGCGTCAGTGCTCGCCCGGCGTGGGGGCCCCGGCCCACCTTGGATCATTGATACGAGCCTAAAACCCAAGCTAGGTTTGATTTTTAGGGTTCTGTATTATTTATTGCTGTTTGGTTTTGGGGTTTTGTTTTTTTTGTGTTTTGGTTTTTTAAGGGTGGGTGTGTATGAAAATTATTAAAATGAAAAGTTTTTTTTTTAAAAGGGAATCCCAGTAACCGGGGGTGGGCCCCACGGCCTCTTGTAGCTCCTTTATTTACTAAGGCAAATTTTTGGTGAAGAAGCCGTAAAAGCCGGCTTTTGCAGTTGGGTTTTTTCTGTTAGGCGAGGCATTTTTAAGAAGCCGGCTTTTTAAGGATGGCCCAGTGGTAAAGCCGTAAGAAGCCAAAAGAGCGAGACCAGGGCTCGCTTACCACGGTTTTTTCCCCCGCTTGTTCCCTTTGACGTCAGAGAAAAACAACAAATATGGCGGGACGGGCAGAGATTCGACACGTGAGTACGGCGTAGAAATACTGTAATTACAGAAACAGGACACAAGTAAGCACATAGATGTACTTTCGAGAGGACATCCCTTTAAGACCCGAACAAGAATATAAAGGTTTAAGCAGGACAGGACAATTTTAAAAGGTGAAAAAGAATGATATGTTTACGGGTCATGGGGCCCTAGCTGCGACCAGAGTTTTTGCTGAATTTAATGTAATATGGCAAAAAATAGCCGATTTGTACTTTTAGTAGACGGGCTTAACTTTCGGCCCACACTAATAGGCTAAAATGGAAGGGGACATGGGATAGGAGAGCGTGTCTGGTGAAATCTTTTTCTCGAGTCTTTTAACATTAACAAAGACGTTGTTTTTCTAATTTTACTAATTATCCAATAAAAAACCGAGGGGGAAACGTTTTCGCTGTTTTCTTATGCCCCAAATTTTTGGTTTTTAGAGATCTCTCACACTTTGAGAACGTGTAAATTTTGGGAAAATCGGACGAGACGAGGTCCCAAAAACCCTTCCCCCACATCCGAATTCCCCACAAAACATTGCAAGATATCTAAGTATGCATTACATACTTTTGACGGACAGAAAAATTTTTAATGTGTAGGTAGAGGGTGATGGGTTTTGTGGTAAGACTAGCATTGCTTTGGGGGAAAAATTTTAAGAAAAAAGGGCCCCCAGGGTAAGTGACCCAATGTTGGCTCAGGGGTTATACTTACTGCCCAAAACACATTTTTTAAATTTTTAATGAGGCCGCCCTTTACTTTCCCTACATGCCGTTTTAAAATTTTAGGTTTTTGAGAAAAACAAGTCCAGCGGGTTAGGTTAGGTCAGGTCAGGTTAGGTTAGTGCACAGCCCGATGGGTCGAGGGGGGGTGCTAGGTTGGTCTGTAAGTTTTGTCATCTTTAGTTTTAAAGGGCCCAAACCCTCCATTTCTTTTCTTATAGAAACAAGCTTGGGGACATGGTGGAAACCCGGGGGTTTTTTGGGGGGGGGGAGCACACATAAAGGAAATAGGCCCCCCGATAAAGTCTAAAAAACTGGGAAATTTCCCTAGTTAGGGATTTTTTGGGGGGGCCCCTTTTTCCCCCTTATGTGTGTGCTCCCCCCCCCCAAAAAACCCGGTTTCACCAGTCCCCAAGCTTTTTGGGTAAAAGAAGAAGAAGATAGGGGTGGACCCTTTTTTTAAAGATTTACCATAAAAAATTATATATATATATTATAATATATATATATTATATATATTATTATATAATATAAATATATATATATATAGGTGTTTTTCGTATATTTTGGTTAATTTAGTAGTTTAGAAAGAAGGATAATGGCTATTTTTTGGTGTACCGTTTTTTATGTTGACATATAATTAATGGTGTAAATGATTAAGAAAAACCTCGCTTTGCGAACAAATTGGGGGAAGGATCGAGGTTATAATTTATCCGAGTGATCCGAATTTTCGATATAAACAAAATTTTGGGCGATTGAGGTGAAAGTTCCCCATTTCCGACTAATTTTCCCTGTTCGGAACTTTGTCCGTTTCATCTGCGAAAAATTTGTAACTTACATACAGCAGCCATCACAAATACTACACGAATACGGGCAATTTTAAAAAAAACAGAACGTACAACGCAATAACTGAACTATTTGGTAAAAGCACGATATACCGGACTGGCAGAAAAAGTGTTGAAGCGAATTTGTTAATAAAGGTCCGTAAAAGGGGGTTGTGTGATCACAAACTTTTAAAAAATACAAGGAGCTAGGGTATATACCTAATACGTTTGGTTGGTGACTTAAGTAGGATTAGGTTTGGGTTTAAGAGTGTTTCTGCATAAGGAAATTTCAAAAAAATGAAATAGTTATGAGAAATTTTATTTTTGAAATGAATGTTACGTTTTACTGGCTCTTTGGTTGCAATTATCTGACCAATCAGTATACACGGCCCTTTGTGCATTAAAATTTAGGTTTAAATACATTTTTATTTTTTGGTATAGTTGGGTTTTTTGCTTTTGTTATAATTTTTTCTTGTCCTTATAAAACTTTTATAAAGGTAACATCAAAAACATACTTTTTATATTTTTTGATTTCCTTGTATATTTACCCCGTTTTCTATAAAGGTGGCCAAAAAACGGAAAATTTGGGGGAAAATATGAACATGACTATGTCATGTATGAACAAAAAAATATAATGTGTTTGTCTTATTTCCTTTCATGGCAAGGGGTTTTAAACTGCAATAGTAACACAGTCTATGTTTCAGGTATGTATGGCCGGTGCATGAAGTGATCCGACCGAAGATGAAGGAGAAGGGGCCTGAGAGAAGGAGAAATAAATAAAAAATATCTTATTTCCCTGAAACGGTTTTACTATCAAAAACACAAGATGTTTATGCAATATATACTAAAAATTAAACTTTGAAAGTCACGCAAAATAAAAAAAATACGACGTACATAAAAAAAAAACAAACGAAACATTTAAAAAAAATTAATTTTTAAAAAACAATAAGAACTAAAAGTCACTTTAAAAAATCTTTAAAATACTACTAACATATGCAAATGTATTTGATTGGGGAAACAAATTATAGTTCACTAGGGTCAATTAAAAGAAATTTAAAGCAAGACTTTAAAAAGGGAGACTTTATAATTTAAAGATGCAGAAGGGCAAAAAATTTTTCCATAGTTTAAAGGCCTTTTTTACAGTGATGGGGTTTGGGACCAGCTTTTTTGGCTCTTGGGACAAAAGGTCTTTTAGCGCCTGTTTTAGGCGTATTTTTCCCCGACAATGGAAAAAAATAGATACCACCCCCGGAAAAACACCCATTGACAGCCTTTATAAACAGCGAAAAATTTTTCATAAATAATTTCTTAAATTTTTAAACCCCCTTTAATTTTTAGATAGGATAAAACGTGATCCTTTTATCTTTCCTCCTCCCAAAAGCTAGTTAGCTGCAAAATTTTGCGTTTTAAAAAAAACTAAAAAATAAAGTTTAGAAAAGTATTTGTTGATCCCCAAAACCCATACAGTTTAAATTAAAGCTGAGAGAGAGAGAGAGAGAGAGATTAATTTTAATGCCAAAAATTGCCCGAATGAAAAACAGCCCCCCATTTCCAAAAAAATAAAATCAGCCCAACCCCCAAAGCGGAAAATCCCCGGGCATGGCGGGGAGATGATGGGCCCGTTTAAAGAATCCCTCATTTACCGACCTTGCCAAGGTGCAGAGGAATAAAAAAAATAAGTCACTAATGTGGAACTGACCCACCCAGCCCATATGATTCCCCAGGGCCCGCTCTTTACCTTTCCCTATTTTAGTCCTGGTTTTTTTAAAAAAAAACATGAATGGAAGGAATGTGTGGACCATTCACAAAATCGTCATCAGTTTTCTAAAATTAATGGCTTTTATTTGACGGGAGTACACTTTCGTATGTGGTTTTTTTGTTTCAGTTATCAGCTGGGAGCGCCGACGGGCGGCCTCGAAAAATCCCGTCAGCCCTTTTGGCGAGGGACGAAAACGAGAGGAAGCGCAAGAAGCCCAAGAAGCCCGGTTTCGGGTTTTCACCAAAATTGCCTTTAGGTTTTCTTATGGCAGTATTTTCAAACGTTATTTATGTTAGGTAGAGAAAAGCAGCCATAAAGAACACACAAAAAAGTCATGGTCCAACCCAAACTAACACATACACACTAAATAAGACAGGGAAATAAGACAAAATAGAGGCCAGCAAAACAAGTCCCCACAAAGCAGGCGTGTGTTGACTACCGTAGATAACATTTGAAGTCGCCAGTTCTACGCTTTTTTGTTATTACAGACGTGGGGTTTGGCGTTAATACTTACATTTTACATCCATGATTTCAGGAAAAGTTAAAAGGGGTCTATCTGGAAAGTCTGTCTTTTTGTGTCTTCATCTGTGTCATATTAGGGCTATAAAGAACAAATTACAAAAATAAAACCGAGTGGCGACCTCACTATACCTACTACAGTAAAGTCGCCAGCTAGTATTTTAACCCAACATTTGAGTCGCCACTCTGGGGAATTCAGGGAAGTTAGGGGTAAAGAAAAACAAGTCTCTATAATATTAGCTGCGGAAGATGCTTGGATATATAAAAATTCCTCTGCCAACGTGAAAATAAATTCTATTCAAGTTTTAAAAAATCTGGGAAGTCTGTGTCCTGTCGCCCGAAAAACTATTCTTACTGTCTGTCATCGCGCGAAAAAAAACGTTGAGAAGCAAAATGCGCAACAGTTATACTTGCAAAATACAAAAACATAAAACAACGCTGAAACAGGGTAGATATACAGCCATGATATAAACTACTGGTAAAAATCTTCAGTTGGCACATAAAAATCAGTAGTGATGCTATAATTCGTAATTTGGCGCCTGGCGACTTCACTGCAGGGTGGCGACTTCACTGTTATCTACGGTAGTGACTACCTAGCTACTCTTGCTAGGTTAAGTTAGGCAATTATCTATAAAACCAAGAGAAGAAAAATGGCTAAAACTTTTTAGGTAGGGTGGTGTCGGGGGACACCGTACTATTTGTGGAAAAAAAATTCATAAAAAATCAATTTTTTACCTGAGAGAGTGCACACTGTGCCCAAACAAACTTCCCCAAATGGCCCACTATGGTACCCTCATGAATTCTTAACTCAGATAATAAGGGTCATTTTAAAGGGTTTTTTATAAATTTTTGGCACCTCGTCCGGTGTCCCCCCACGGGGGGGGGACAACGGATCAGGTATGGGGGGCACCGTATGATATTTTTAAATCATATTACATCAAACATTATTGTGTTTTTTTGCCTGAAATCAAATATATGCTAAGCCTAGACACCCACCATTATTATTAGGTGATGAAATGAAAGATAAGCTATATAAATAGCATTTATTAAAAGATAGGTCTAGGTATTTTTATGCTCACTATTCAGAAGTGCATCATGAAGGCATGCAGCGGGGGAAACAAACCCTTTACCAGGTCAGCCTGCCTCTTGGTGTGCCCTTGGAGGTCACCAGGACACCCTTGCACTGTTCTGGATCAACAGAAGCTTCATCTAGGATGGTAGGGAAGGTGAAAGTGTTTTCGGGTGTTAGCGGACTTCATCCGGAGGAAAGAAGGTTAATTTTCCATCTCCATGAGGCCAACCTACCT